>LPNX010267481.1:0-97082 GCA_001517045.1 Pseudotsuga menziesii | reverse complement strand
ATATATAGAAAGAAAATAGCCAATGCCTTAAAACAGAGTCATAAAATAATCAATGTCCTTGTATGTTCTTGGAGTGAATGTTTTGCAATTGCGTCTTTGTACATTTTAAGTTAATGTGAAATATGAGTTGATTAAAATTAAGCGAGGGGGGGGGGACTCCATATATACCCGAGAGTACTTGGAGTATGTCCAAAGCTAAACCTTCACGACTACCCACAAGGAATATGTGGGCTGAATGGAATCTCTAAGACTGTTTTTCATATTGCACCTGAAGGTGTAACAGATATCGGCGGCTCGAGGTCACTTTTCAGGAGTTCCCGCTTCCTTTGGGTATTTTGCCACCGCTTATGGTTTGATCGAGGCGTTGGATTTCTGTCTAATGGTGGTTGATTGGGGAAGGTGAAGACTATTTAAACTAGTCACTCATGTTGCTTTTCATGCAGCTTGACTGATTAGATGAACCGCAGCCAAGTACAGAGCATACACACCGGAGTCTTGTCAATTTTAGTGAGTTTTAAAGGATGTGTTTTCTTAGAAAGAAAAACCCTCCAGGAACCTCTTTCGGTCCAAGTGGACATCAATCGGGGAATCAAGGAGGGGGTTGATTTTAGAAAAATTACTTACAAAAATTAATGATAAGCAACAAACAAAAACAAATCACAATTTTTCTAATTATTCCTACCACGCATCTATTTCCCCTTGCAGGTTAATCAGGAAGTCGTGGGGTAAGTATTCAAGTTACTTTGATAACATAATATGGAATATATGATAAATTAATCAAATCATGTTATTCTGCATGAATGAAACTAATCTAAATTGAAAAGAAGTAAGACAATGCAAAAAATGTCAAAAAAGGCACAAATCCCCTTAGGGGGGATAGGGAATGGGCTCGAAAGAGCCTATTTGGAGAAAAATTGTATTATTTTCTGTTACAATATAATTAAAATGATCTGAATCCTCTTGTTCCTTATATAGGATGAAACCAATATCTTACAACTTTCCCAAAATTTAAAATTTACAGTCAAAGGGGAGCCCCCTGAGGGGATTTGAATGACCCCAAAGCCACTTTCGAACAATAGATTCTTTTCTTTATGTTATGAATTCTAAAATAAAGTGAGCATGTTAGAATGAAATATTCCCAAAATCACTTTGAAATCACCTATGGGTCAGCCTACTTTAAACCAAAGAAAACTGAGTTAAAACTAGCTAAAACGGTGAAAAAAGAACCAAGGAAAGCAAGCTTTCCTTGGGATATTGGCTTGCTGTTTGGGAAGCCAATGAGATATGCACTTATTTCTGGATTTAATATTTTTAAAAGTGAAATAGAAATCTAACGCATGAAACCTATGGATTTTCTTTAAATTTCCATGCAAAACGGACGATTTCCCTGAACTAGATCTAGAATGCTTAATGAAACCCTGTAGGAATGAGATCTAGATTATAAGAATTGAAATAACATATATATTTAAGTTTTACATTGAAATGATAGATATAAATAATGACAAATATTTTAAACAAAGTAACCAGGTAAAATTTGATATTTTGGAAGAGGAAGAGAGAGAAAGAGTGTTGGAATCCTTGAAGATCAACCGTGGAGCTTTCTGATGGAATGTCAAGGGACTATGCCTTTGATAAAATTTTGGAGAAAGTGAGGAATAAAACTAGATCAACACCCTCTCCTAGCTAGGAACCTACAAATTGATCCAAATACTTACCAAAATGCTTGTGAGATCCGGTTAATACATATACAGAGATTTTAGAATAGCATGCATATAAACTTATAAAACATGTTGAATCTAGATCTCTAAACATGCATAAAAAGGAAAGAGATGGCCAATAAAATTATTAACAAAATCCTTTCCTATCAATATCATAGGAAACTTATTATCAATCTTTATCAATGGATCCTACAAACAATCAGCAAATTATGAACATAGATACAGATTACCTCAGTAAAACATGGCAATGCTCATCCACACATACAATAACATGACACCGTCTTTCCTCCAAAGCCTCTCTTTATTTCAAATGAACAATAAAAATAGTACAATAGCAACAGAACCTCAATCCCAGTTCTAACTTACTTGGAAGAGGTAACCTATGCTTTATTTATAGCAATACCGACAACAGAACCTTAATCCTAGAACCTCTATCCCAGGGGGCACAAATCCCAAGGAGAAAAAGACTGCAATTGCATGTGGAGTGAATATGTGCTTGATCTGAGTCTAACTAAGCTTGATATGAGTCTCAATGAGTGAAATTGTCAATTAGAGAGCTGATCTATTTGACACCTCAACCTGCTGACTGAAGCACCCACCAAAACTCAACCAGAGAGGATCACACGTGTGGAGGAGAGGGGGAGGGCACAATTCACAAGATTGCAAGAAATAATGCACTCCCAGCTCAGCCTAGATCACCTCCTTCAGTCAAGGAATTGTCAGATCCAGTCAATCCCAAGCTGATGAGACTGATTTCAATAAAATTGGAGCAAATCCCAATGATTTAGGATTTGGGGTTTTCTCCATTATTTAATTAATTTATCAATTAAATAATCAATATTTGATTTTTAGGGATTTTTGACCTAAGTGATGGAAAAATCACTCAAAACTTAGAAAAAGTGGGTCTATGGGTTTCCATGGCGCTCTGAGCTTGAAAATGAGCACTTCCATGACTGAAACTAATTTTTGAGCCCACTTTTATTACAAAAACAATTTTTCCAACTAGACTATTAAAAAATAGACTAAGTTTTGTGGAAAAATTAAAATTAAAAAAATTAAAAAACCTAGGGGGACTTAGACACGTTCATATGACTCAACCATGATGCCTAGCATGTTTAGACATTGATGTTAGAATAATCAACCCATAGTTAGCTACCTTAGACATTAATTAATCCAATTTTTGTCTTATTTGCCTAGTTTCCATATTCCACCTTATGCAAGTTGTCCTCCACACATCCATAGTGGTAAAACTTGCTAAATTTGAGTCATGGAGCACTTGGGAAACCTCTTGGAATCAAATCTGCTTTATTCCTAGCCTCCCTAGCACATGTCTACTTTTTCTGCTTTATTGCCTGCTTTTTCTGAGTTTTAAGGCAATTGGGAAAGTTTGACTAGGTGAAGTTAACTTGTTTTTTGTCTTCATCATCCTCCACTCTTTTATCCTATGAAAAGCATGTATGAGTTTTCCTTCCACCATATATTGGATTTCCTAATTGATTTTTCCAATTCGTGAGCTCCTAGACAGTTTTGGAAACTACTTTATGCACTTATGGGGGATTTGCTTAGATTTAGTAAGCCTGCTTTTGACCAAATTCGAATGTCATCCTTATGCATTCGAATATATCATGTAATTATTTAGTGTGGTATCCTATGACTTCATAGGGTTGGCTATTGTACACTTATTCAATACAGATTAGTGTTCTGCTCCATATTCAGTCTCCTTTTGTGAGTAATTTGCATGTGTAATTGGCAATTGTTGTGAGTGTAATCGTTCTAACACCTGGGTTCAATTTCCACATGGTATCAGAGCCTTTGTAGATTGATTTATCTCCTTCCAATTTGTTATTGCAGGTTTGACATCATTGACTGGGAGCATTCTGCTGATTGAAGGGACAATTTCTGAGGTATGGATCAATCTCAGAAGATCATCTTGACTCCATTTAACTTATTTGAATGGAAAGAAGAGATGGAGATACTATTGAGAGTGAAAGGCCTCTATGGAGTGACTATGGCAATAGAAGCAGAGCCCAATGCAGCTGCAAAGAAGATTAAATGGCACAACAGGAGGGATGAGGCCTATGGTCTCCTGTGTCTGAGCATATCCAGAGACCTCCTTTTCCATGTTTATGGATTAACATCACCAAATGAAGTATGGGAGAAGCTTGTTTATCTTTTTGGTAAGACAGATGAGATGAGGGGACATCAAATTGAAAATGAATTGATCTCCTCGAGTCCCAATAGCTTTGAATCCCCGCAACTCTATTTTTCCAAGTTCAAAGCACTTGTTTTGCAGCTAAAACAATGTGGGATCGAAAAGAAGGATGAGAAACTAGTTTTGGCCATAATCTCAAAGCTTGGCCCTGACTATTCAGTGTTTGTTTTTACCTTCTATGCCATAAATTTGATAGCTCGATCCTGGAAAATTCCTAGCCTTGTAGATTTCATCGAATCTCTCACACAAGAACAAGATAAATTGGTGATGATGGGCACCATCAAACCATCCAAATACCAAGCTCTAGTTGCTGGAGATTCGAGGGTGGATTCAAAATGCAAGAATAAAGCTAAAAAGCCACCTGAGCAAAAGAGAGACAAGAACAAGTCTCTAGAGGAGCCTCAAGGTTCCAAGAAGAACCCCCAGAAGAAGAAGAACAAAGGAGAAATGAGCAAGTGCACATACTATAGTAAGGGTAATCATTCTGAAAGCTCATGCATGAAGAAGCAAATAGACATGCTGAACCAAATCCTAGAGAAGAATGGCATCTCCCTTTTAGACAGCTCAAAGAAGAGGGAAGGAGGATCAAATTCAGAAGACAGAGAGAGAGTTCATGCATTGGTTGCTGGCACATCAAGCTCACCTAGTTTCATCATTGATTCTAGAGCTTCAAGACATATGGTTTTAACCAAGGAGGCATTCACCTCACTTGACATGTTGAAAGGTCCACCAATTGTACTCGGAGATGACTCTCTCATTAAAATTTTGGGCAAAGGGAGGATTGATCTTGACCATGGTAAGTTCAGCAATGTGTTGTATGTTCCAGGTCTTGCCTCTAACTTCTTATCAGTGTATCAGATGATCCACACAGGGTCTCCAAAGAAGGTCATATTCTCCCCTGATGAAGTTGAGATCACAGAGATCTCAAGTGGTAAATTCATTGCAAAAGGAGTTGCAAATCACACTTCGAAGGTATACATGTTCTCACACTTGCTACCCTACTCAAACCCCTCTTCTCTTCTGATTCATGCTAATGAGGCAAGCAAGCTTTGGCATGAAATATTTGGCCACCTTAATTACAAGTATCTTTCTGATCTTAGTGAAAAATAAATGGTCATAGGGTTACCAAAGATTAAGTTTTCCAAAGGAGTCTATCAAGGTTGCATCCTAGGAAAACACCCAGAGCATAAATTTGAGAAAGCTAGTCATGAAAGAACCTCTGCACCTCTTGAGTTGATCCATAGTGATGTTACTAGCCCATTCCTTCATATGTCAATGATTTAGTCCAAATATGCATTGACATTCATAGATGAATTTTCCAGGTATTGTTGGGTTTACTTCCTGAAACACAAGTCTGAAGTTTTTGGCCTCTTCAAAGTCTTTAAGGCTTTGGTTGAAAACCAGTCTGGGAGGAAAATCAAGGTCCTCAGATATGACAATGGTGGTGAGTATGTCAATTTTGAGTTCATTTAATATTGTACAGATGCAGGTATTCAAATGCAGCATTCTATCCCTTACACACCACAACAGAATGGTGTTGCTGAGAGGAAGAACAAATCACTGAAAGAGATGCCAACCTGCATGATGGAGGATAAGACTTTGCCACCAAATTTTTGGGCCAAAGATACAAACTGTGCAGCCTATATCTAGAATAGGTTGCCTCATAAACATCTTGATGGTATGAATCCTTTCGAAGCATGGAGTGGGCACAAGCCAGATATGACCCATTTTAGGATTTTTGGCTCAAGGGCTTGGGCTAGAATTCCAATAGAAAAGAGGAAGGCTTTGCAGCCCCAAATCCAAGAGTGCCTATTTGTTGGGTACTCTGAATATTCAAAAGGGTACAATCTGATCAATTTGAGCACAAACAAATCCTTCATTGAAAGGTGTGTTCAGTTTCAAGAAGAGCCCCTAGAAGTAGTGGAAGTTGGAGAATCCTCCTCACCACCAGAACCTCTGAATGTAAGTGAAGAGATAGTTGAACATGCTGATTCTGATATGTATGATAATGATGATTTAATTGCATATCCTAACAATCCTACAACACCAAAATGGGAAGCCAATACCATTCATGCAGCTGGAGAACTAGCTGGAAATCCTAATGATCCTAGGAGGACTAGATCTCAGTTTGAGAGTGCTCTGTGCATGAAAGATCCTATGTTTGCAGAGAAATACTATATGATGGTTGAATTAGACCCACAGACATATGAATATGCAGAAAGTGATCCTATATTTCAAGCAGCCATGAAAGAAGATTTCAGGTCACTCCAAAAGAGCAATACTTGGGAGTTGGTTGGTCTTTCCCCAGGGAGGAAGCCAGTTCAGTGTAAGTGGGTGTACAAAACCAAATTTTCTATTGATGGTTCACCTCTAAAGTACAATTACATATTGGTAGCCAAGGGATACTCATAGGTACATGGCATAGACTACAATGAGACCTTTTCACCAGTGGCAAAGATGGACTCCATCAGGCTAGCCTTAGCCATTGCAGCTTCAAAGCAGTGGGAGGTACACCACATGGATGTGAAGTGTGCTTTCCTAAATGGATATATCACTAAATATATTTACATGCAGCAGCCTCAAGGATTTTCTACTAACCCATCTCTTGTGTTCAGGCTAAAGAAGTCATTGTATGGGCTTAAGCAAGCCCTCAGGGCTTGGTATGCCAAGATTGATAGATTTCTGCTATCACTGAATTTTGTTCGATGCAAGTCAGATAAAAATGTCTATTTGAAGCTGATTCATGGTTCATTAATGATCATTGTTTTGTATGTTGATGACCTTCTCATTATAGAAAGCTAAAAGGATGAAATTGCCTCCTTGAAGGATGCAATGAACCATGCCTTCTCAATGACAGATTTGGGCTTATTGAGCCAACTCTTGGGGCTCAAGATTGCCAAAACCAAAGAAGGAATCAAAGTACATCAATCCAAGTATGCCTTGTATTTTTTGAACAAATTCAATATGAAGGATTGCAAGCCAAGAAAGACTCCTTTCCTTTCAGAAGTTAAGCTTGAGGAAGTTGATTCTTCACCTATGGTAAACAATACACTGTATAGGCAATTGATTGGATGATTGTTGTATCTTACACATACTCGACCTGATATTTCTTATGTAGTAAGTGTGGCTTCAAGATACATGGATCAGCCTCATGAGATCCATTGGAGAGCAGCCAAAAGGATCCTTAACTTTGTTCAGGGAACAAGGACTCATGGGATCTTCTACAAAGCTAAATCTGATCTTGATTTGATTGGTTTTACTAATAATGATTGGGCGGGTGACAACACAGATTAAAAGTCAACATCAGGATATGTGTTCATTCTTGAAAAAGGGCCAATAAACTGGTCAAGCAAGAAACAGAGTGCCATTGCACTCTCATCTACAGAAGCAGAGTACAGAGGAGTTGTAAATGCAGCAACTCAATGTCTATGGTTGCAGGGGTTACTTGGTGAGTGTGGCTTCAAATCATAATACTAAACTACTATCTATTGTGATAATCAGAGTACCATTCAAATCTGTAATGATCTAGTTCAGAACTAGAGAACCAAACACATTGAAATCCATATGCACTACATCAGACAGCTTGTGCATGATGGCACCATTCACCTACTCTTCTGTTCATCTTCAGAATAAGTAGCAGATATCTTCACCAAATTTTTTTGTGAGAATACATTCAGCAATCTCAAATCACTACTAGGGATTTCTGATCATGCTGTGAAGCATGAGTGATGACAGGATTTCCAAATTTTGTTTTACTGTCCATGTTTAAGGGAGGATTTTTCCCACTGGGTTTTTTCCTCTTTCCTTGGTTAAATGGAGATGTAGTATGTAAAGGGTGACTAAGCCTTGTCTCTAGGCCCTATAATTTTCTTATATTTTACTCATAAGTTAGGCTTAAGGGGGGGTGTTAGAATAATCAACCCATAGTTAGATACCTTAGACATTAATTAATTCAATTTTTGTCTTATTTGCCTAGTTTCCATATTCCACCTTATGCAACTTGTCCTCCACACATCCATAGTGGTAAAACTTGCTAAATTTGAGTCATGGATCACTTGGGAAACATCTTGGAATCAAATCTACTTTATTCCTGGCCTCCCTAGTGCATGTCTGCTTTTTTTGCTTTATTGTCTACTTTTTCTGAGTTTTAAGGCAATTGGGAAAGTCTGACTAGGTGAAGTTAACTTGTTTTTTGTCCTCATCATCCTCCACTCTTTTCTCCTATTAAAATAATGTATTATTTGTCCTTCCACCATCTATTAGCTTTCCTAATTTATTTTTCCAATTTGTGAGGTCCTAGACAGTTTTGGAAACTGCTTTATGCACCTATGGGGGATTTGCTTAGATTTAGTAAGCCTGCTTTTGACCAAATTCAAATGGAATCCTTATGCATTCAAATATATCATGTAATTATTTAGTGTGGCAGCCTATGAATTCATATTGTTAGCTATTGTACACTTATTCAATATAGATTAGTGTTCTGCTACATATTCAGTCTCCTTTTGTGAGTAATTTGCATGTGTAATTGACAATTGTTGTGAGTGTAATTGTTCTAAAACCTGGGTTCAATTTCCACAATTGAAACATAGACTCTAATAACCTCAATAGGCCTAAATTCCAAGCCAAGCACCCCAACTTTGGAGGTATTGAGTGAAAAACTCAGAAAAACTCAGTCATTTATTCAACAACCAATAATAACCAAGGGAAAAAACACCCTAGGATGATCAGATTGACAAATAAAGTATAAGAAACTGAGTCATTTAAAGACACTATCATGCTAGAACATTTTATTACAACTCCCCCATGGGGTAGGAACATGTGATATAGTACAACAAGCACTTCCCAGAAGAGCTTCTGAAGCTCTTCTGAAGTCCAAACAAATCATCTTTGTCCAGTTCACCAGGCTCACTTGATAAAAAACCACTAAGTACAAATTAGGTGGTAACAATACTAAGCATAGTACTTCTTTTGGTAGAGCCCATTTCTAGGCTCAGGTGTCTTATTCCCTTCGAAATCAGTTAGTTCATATGCCCCTTTCTTCAGAACTTTTGACATGATATAGGGTCCTAACTACATAGACAAACTCCCCTTTAGAAAAAATCCTAGGTTTGACCAATTTATCATATTGATTTTTCACCCTATTTTTATGAGATTGTTTGCTGTCAACGCATGTCTACGTTGTTCATCTAGATGTTCTAAGTGTAACAAATTCTCTTCTAGCTCAGTCGTATTAGTTAACACATGAATGTAAATTTTTAAAGATGGGATTTCTAATTCTCATTCAACAGAGGTTATTGCTTCCACTTTGTGAATGAGTTGGAAAGGTGAGAACCCCATGGTTGTTTTCGCATGGGTTTGATAAGATCAAAGTGCAGGATACAACATGATGTGCTAATTTGACTGGGGTGCTTTAATACTACGATTGAGAATAGTCTTCAAGGTCTTATTGACTACCTCAACTTGACCATTCTCTTGATGGTAGAAAGAAGATGAGTGTTCTTGTTTAAACCCTAGCATAGTATCCAATTCGTTCATCATGCTATTTTGGAAGTGATTGCCATGTTCAGTGACAATCTCTTTAGGAATACCAAACATGAAATAATCTATTTAAAAATGAAAAAATCTATAGTTTTCCCATCATCCTTATAGGTGGGAATTGCCTCTACCTACTTTCTAAAGTAATCCATAGTGACAATGATGTATTTGTGTCCCCCATCCAAAACTGGGTTGTATGTCACGTAATCTATCCCCCACTTGGTGAAGGGGCCCATTGTAATAACAGGAAATAATGGAGTAGGATGCGACCGCATCTTTATGGTGTAAAGCTAACAAGGATGACAATGCTTGATGGCTTCCACACAATATTTAAATATCATGGGATAGAAATAATCGCCACGTAAAATATTCTGGGCCGTTGCTAACCCAGAGAAATGACCCTCAAACGCTCTACTATGGGCATCATTTAGGACAATATCAGCCTCTTCGTGGGTGAGGCATCGACACAAAATGGCATCTACCCCTCTTCGGTACAAAGTATCTCTGATGATGAGGTAGTTTTTTGCATGTGTGCGTAATTTGCGTTGCTCTTCCCAATAAAAGATTGTAGGACACTTCAGAGTCTGGAGATATATAAGTATCTATCCATACCAAGGGTTAGAGGTAGAAATCAATAAAATTTGCTCATATGGGAATGAGTCTTCTTCAACTGGAAATTTTGCAATAAGTTCTGCAAAAACTAAGGATTTTTTCAATTTGGTGGATTGAAAATCCAAGTCAAACTCCTGGGGAATAACTATCCATTTGTTAAATTTTCCTCCAACTATGCGTCAGTACAAGACATATTAGAAAGGATTGACATCTGCCACTTTTATTTTAGTCCTTAGTAAGATATAATGACGTAACCTCTAAACAGCATACACAGCTGCTAAGGCCAACTTTTCGATGTGGGAGTACCTAAGTTTAGGGAAACCTAAAGCATGACTAAGGTAATAGATGACATGATCTTGGAGCTTATTGTATTCCTGGACTAGCACTACCCCAATGGTCAATTCAGATGTGGCCAGATATAATATAAAAACACGAGAGTGATCTAGCGGATGCAATAAAAGTGCCGACAACAAAGCTTTCTTTAATGCCTCGAATGCAAGTTGTGTGGTTTCATGCCATACAAATGGGGTGTCTTGCTTCAACATGTGCATGAAACCTTTGGCGATCTTGGCATAATTCATGATAAAATGTTGAAGAAATTTATACTTTCCTTGTAGTATAGAAGTTTCCTGATGGAAAGAGGAGGAGGAAAATTTACAATGGCTTCAACTTTCAAAGGGTCCACCTGAATACCTTTGTTTGAAACAATGAACCCAAGTATCCTACCTAACTCAACACATAAAACAAACTTGTGGGGATTCAAGCATATTTTGCAATGCCTAAATCATTCAAAAATTAAACGCAAGTGATCTAGATGATCAATCCTCTTACGAGAATGCGCTGGTAGATCATGTAGGTAGGGTTCGACAATAGAAGTGATGTCATGGAAGGCAAAATTCATTGCCTGCTGAAAGGTAGCCTCTGCATTTTTCAATCCAAAAGGAATTTTCTTGTACACAAATGTACCCCAAGGATAGATGAAAGCCTCTTTATGTTGGTCTTTCGGCTTGATTTGAATCTGATTATACCTGGAGAAACCATCTGTAAATGAAAAGACTTCACTTCCCACACAAGAATCAATGATTTGATCTATGAATGGTGTGGGGTAGTTATCCTTAGGACAAGATTTGTTTAAATCGTGAAATTCATTAGATACATGTATCATCCCTTTCTTTTTATCGACAATAACAGGGTTGGATACCCATTCCGTTAAAGCTATCGGGTAAATAAAACCATCTTTCAGCAGCTTTTCCACTTCATCCTTAACAGCTACCGCTTTAACTAGATTGAAAGGTCTAAGTTTTTGTCGAACTGGTTTGGCATCAGGAAAGGTTTGGATTTCATGTTTGAATATCGATGGATCTATGCCTAGCATCTCCTCATATGACCAAGAAAAAATGTCATGGAACTCCTTAAATAAGGCTGTATAGATAGAAATCTCCTTCAAAGAGAAGTTTGCACCAATATATACATTTACCACAACGTTGGGGTTTGCAGAGATGTTGATAGGAATAGTAATGAAATTTTTTTCCATATTCTCCTTGGCAATGATTCCCTCCCTTGGTAAGGGATTGATTGGTATATCAGCATCACCTGCCAGTCTCACATGGAACTCTTGATTTTCAATCTTGCTTAACTCTAGAAGAAATTAGGATCTATGATGAAGATCTTCGTAGATATTATCTCACCCACTCATAGCTTCCAAAATGGCTTCTTCTGAAGGCAAAACCATGTCTAAGCAATCGTTAGTATACAAAGAGTTCTCTTCCCAAGTAGGAAGATAGGATTATTCTTGCTCCTCTGAGACTATAGGAGGAACCGAAACGGGATCAACAATGGTGTTAACATAAAATTGATAAGATACTTCCACTACCGATAAGGGAACTTCATATTTGTAATAGGAAGGAAGAACCCAAGGATCTGTTTTATTGCCAACCGTTGTGATAAACTTTCACTAGTAGAACCTAAGTAATTAATCAGGGTTGGGATATCGAATGTGCCCATTAATGATGAATACATTCCAACCATTAAGCTCTCTGAAGTAGGTTTGACCTGATCAACCAATGGCATAGTGGACTCGTTAGTTTCCATGCTTCCCTTTCGAGTGAAACTCAGTTGGTCTATTGTACCCAAGTTCCCTTCGTGCGGAAATGTGGTGGAAACACTACCACCCGAAGAACGGCCAATGCAATTGCACACATGGCATAAGTCCAAATTCTCCCCAGAAGCAAGTTTTAATCCAACAATGCATCAATTACCTCTACTTCAATAGACACTGCCTTCCCTGCCAACTTTATTTCAAAATTTGGTAGGATACCATGTGGATGAAATGACCTTCCGTCGAAAGCAATAAGTAGGGTGTTCAATGGAACTAGCTCTGGAGATCCAAGAGCCTTCCAGCAAGACAAGGACATGACACACATGGAAGCACCTTCATCAAAAACTGACCTTCCAATGGTTTTTTTTCCATGGATGACATCTATCAACAAAGCCACATGATACAGCAAGCAAATTTTGACATTAGACAAATTAATCTTCGCCATGAGGATTGATGAATCCATACTACCTAAGGCTACTAAGAGTACATCTCACTGAGCAGGACAACTCTGTAACACCTCCAAAGATGACATCGCACAAGGGGTTTTGTCTAAATATTCAACTATAGAGTAATTGGCTGCATCCCTAGCATTAGGATTGTCCAATGCTTTCTTGAAGACACCTTTTGGTATCTTAGGCATAGTTTCAACAGGTTTTTCAATTGTGAGAGGGTNAAAAATAATACAAATTCCATGTCATCATGTATTAGCCAATCAAAATGCTTTAAAATTCAAAAAGGGAGCACCTCTTAAACAAATTTTTAATATAAATTTGGAGATAGGTATCATAAAAAAACTACTTTCTTGTTCGTATTTTTGACATATCTCCCTGTGTTTTTACTGAAATTTTGATCGGGAGAGATAGTTAGATGCATATTTTTTCGATCAGGAGAGCTAGCTGGATGCAGAATTAAATTCGGCATCCAACGAGTACCCATCGGCATACTTTTGATGGGCCCCGCTACCCCCTAAAAAAGAAATACCTAAAAAAATGTGATGATGATGTCATCATCACATTTTTTTCAGGTATTTCTTGTTTTTGGGGTATCGAGGCCCATTAAAAGTATGCCAAGTGGGTAATCATTGGATTTGGAATTTAATTTTGCATCCAACGAGCTCTCCCAATCAAAATTTGAGTAAAAACACAAGGAGATATGTCGAAGATATGAACAAAAAAAGTAGTGTTTTTCTTTTCTTCCTCCAAAATTAGTAAATATTATTTTATTATTTTAACTACTATTTTAATAATTTTCCTTATGAGGCCCATTTTGAGTTGAAATATTCTCTAATGGAAGTTTCATCTATAGACTTACACTTCTCAGGATCGTCCGTCTCATATTTCTTGTTTCTAGTCTGGAGCAAGGTCTAGGATTAGAACATGTTGATATTTTGGTTAGGGACATTGGAAATGCCCCCTGCTACGTTAGAAATTGAAGATGCATTTGATCCGTGGGGAAAAGGATCCTTTAGGACAGCTGATTGTCAAATTTTTAGCATCTTCTGAGCTTGATCTATAAGACGAAATTGATGGGTCAGGTGATCTTCTTGGCACAACTTACAGAGAAACTTCACCTTATTCTTCTCTTTTTAGCCCCCATCAGCATTATTTGTGGGTTTTGGCTTGTTTTGGTTTCCCTCACCTTTATTCCCCTTTTTATTTTTCCCATTGGGCTACTGATTTCCCTTTCGAGAGGATTGAGCAAAAACATTTGTGTTTTGGGATGAGGGGGCATCCTTTGTTGCCTCCACTGTAGACTATTTAATGGACAACTCATGGAGTTGTTTTGCCAAATATTCTATAGTGGGAGATTTAACTGAACCAACCACACCATCACCATGGGGTCTAGGCTTAGGTTTCTCGACACTATGTGTTGTCCATGGTGCATTAGGGATGATTTCATATAGAATCCCGGAATGAGAGTATATCAAATCTAACTATGGACCCTGAGGATAGCCTCTTCCTCATTAGTTACTCCGGAAGTGGATACATCCTTAGATATATATGGCGGTAAGGATTTAAGGAAACATTCTAACAAAAAATTGGGAGGGATAGTGGCCTTAATGAGCCTCTTCTTCCTTTACCACTCTTGGATATGATCCGAAATATGAGTGGATTTGTCCTGCTGAAAGGTGGACAATAAATCTGTGTCGACATCATACCAGATAAGAAGTTGGAAATGGTTAAGGAACACATTAGCTAAGTCCCAAAAACTATCAAACACAGTAGAGGGTAGTTCAATGTACCACTTTTTTGTGGCACTAGTTATAGTTCTTTGGAACAAACTCAATTGAACGGTGTCATCATTCAGCGAGTTGGAAGAGCACCACAAGTGAAAAGTTGTGATATGATCCCCTGGGTATTCACCAACTTTTCCTTCAAATTTTGGAATATCCTAGGGGTAACTTGCTAGGGACAGGTGGCTAGGTGGCATCATGTTTCACTGGGTCATTCATTAACTTAGACAAATATGGCAAGTTCAAAGTTGCCAAGAAAGGAAGTTTGGGCCTAACCAGATCTTGAAAAGTATGAGCTTGGGAAGTAGAAGGACTTTCTCCCTAGTTCCCAAATGTAAAGGTGGGGTTGCCCCCAGCTACTGGTTGCGAAGTAGTCGAACTACTTTGAAAATAATTCCACCCATAAGCTAGTGGATTATTCATATGTGGTGCAGTGTATGTGGTTTGAGCTACTCTAGTTGAAACTGGAGTTTGGAAAATAGGAGCAAGTATCCCTCTGCTAAAAAGAAAGAAAGGAGAGCTCATGAAAGTAGCTGAAACCAGCGTTTAGAAACCTTGACCATAAGAGTTATTATTTCCAAACTGCACCCCTACATATGTAGGTGTGGGGCCTACATATGGAGTGGATGGGAGAAGGTGACCCCCATTCCAAGGAAAACCTTGGACAAATGAAGAGGATCCAATAGGACCACTTTGAGTAGTGTATGCAAAAGAGGGTGAAGTAGAAGACGCACTAGGAATCCCAATGACCACCCCACCAGAAGTGCCTACTACATTTGTGGAAGATGGTAGTTGAACCACCCAACTAGCTAGAGTTAAGGGAGTAACAGGTATATTTGTTCTAGGAGTACTAATCGGGGGAGGTGGCACTCCTTGATCCAGAATAGCTGGGATGGGGGTAGATGGACTCTCTCTTGCACTAGCCATAAGTCTGCTTACAGGAACACCAATCACATGTGAATTAAAAAGATGAACCTGGATGATCACAGGATCGTTTAGGTCAATAAGAGGTGAATTAAAGTTTCTTGCAAACTTGTTAGCCTGCAAGTCTTCTATCTCTATTGTGGTTGTATCAACCTGGTTTCTCCTAAGTTCTGGTTCACCCGCAACTTTACTAATTCCTACCGGTCTGTGTCTAATCTCTGCCTTTGAGGTGGTGGTGGAGGCTCCACTGTAGTAAATAGAGGAAGGTTTTTCAACGTTCTTGACCTTCTGAGAGGTTGGTCCTCCACAATTGAAAATTTGACTATTCAGACACCCTAAGGTTAGCTAAACACAAACAAACCACACAACAATCACTACAAAATTTCCTAAAGCCACTATAGACAGAAGGGGTATAAGATATTCTTTCTAGAAGAAATCTAAGAGACAGTTACTTGGAGTCCCTATAGATATTCTTAGGCACAAGTGGAGGAATCATCCACTGCCCTCCCACACCTTCTAAAGGGGTTACCTTCCAAGCCCATTCAAGGTCAACCAGAAATAGCCTTCCGATGTACCTGTGTATGAACCCTAGATGTCGAAGAGACTAAAGGCTACCACAACTATACTAACAGTCTAGGGTGATAGTCGCAAGCCTGGTTTGTACACATGGGAAGGGTAGCAAATCCCAAAACCCTGTCAACACAAGCACCGCACGGGTCCTAAAGGGTGGTATTGACAGAAGTCCCCAGATGCGCAAAAACCTTGGTCCACACTTTGACAAGGAATCATAGGGTTATCTCATTAGTTGAAGCCTCCACATAGCCTCGTGCTTAACTCCCATTTGAGATGAGCTTCCCAAATACAATCAACATAGAAGAGGGTTTACTTATTGATTGACCAACTACGTCTAAATTTAAACACTTGTGGAGAGTTTAAACTCCCTATTCCACAAGTCTAGCCTAAGCTAGTTGGTGTATGATCCTATAAAATAAAATTTACTAATAATTTTTAAATTATATCATTGATTTTAAGGGTTGTTTTTAGTCAGTAGGTAAATGGCATGAAATACTATGATGTTATAGACTCGATAAGAAAAATAAAAATGATGTATAAACCAAATTCCAAAGTAAATTGCAACTACTTAAACCAACTTCTTTTCTTTTTTGCAAATATAAGCTTAATGAAATTAAAACTAAATGTGATAAAACTGAGACTTCTTTTTATAATTTTTGAAATTTTATTTGAAAAATACTGAAAAGAAAATGACTAGATGCAACTAAATGCAAAAGTATAAAATGTTTTTTCTTCACTTTTTCAAATTCTTCAAAAACTATAGTGCACCTAAATGCGAATTTTGAGGAATTTTGAATAATCAAAGCATATAATAAGTGAAATGATGTATAAAGGACTCAAAATAACCTAATTCAACCAAACAGGAAGAAAACTCAGAAAACACCTAACTTGGAGAAACTATTGAACCGAAAAAGTCCACTAGATTCACAAAAGAACAAGTGACAAATTGACACTACAAAATGCATTACAAAGTATAAAGTATCCAAATCCCTGATCACTGACCTAGACACAAATCACTGAACTTATAAACGAAGTAGGAGGACCACCTTCAAATCACAAGATGAAAGAAAACTCAAACAAAGAAAGCTCAAAGGCTTGAAGACAAGAAAATAGTGTGACATGCAAGACTTTAGACTCACATACTCTACCCAATTTTTATGCTGGTATAAAATATACGCGACTATGTATGCAGGAAACCCATGTACGATACGCCACTATCTTATAGAGAGACCCACGTATACAAGGTCTTATACATGACTATGTACAACAAAAACCCGCATATATAGATAAAAAAATTTCAAAGAAAAAGAATAGTAAAGGCTTATGGGGACACTACATCATAAATAAAAAGCAAGATAAAAGGGACCACACTCAGAATTATAATTCGAACAAATATTGGTAAAGAACCTACAGGATAAACCCACAGCAAGCTGGACTACCCAGTGGAGTCATCAGTTCTATTGTACAGGACATTTCACCCTTGTAACCTAGGGTATTAGGTTACCAACTTACTAATATACTTGTAGACAATCATATTTTATAGAAAATGGAAAGAGAATAGGAAGAGATCTTGGCTTATCTGATTTATGATCGTTGATCCAAGCTTGGTCTTCTCTCGCTCCAATATTCTCCAAAGCTTCTAGGGATGCTTCTCTTCACTTGCAAAGAGCCAATTCTTCCAGCAATATCGCATACATATACAAATCAAAGGTTAGATGAAAAACATATTAATAACATAATTGAACATATTCATTAAACCAATATACATGAGATAAGCACAATACAAGATTGGAAGAAGAATTCTCTTTATTAACAAATAGTGAATAAGTAAGAATATAACCTAGCTTCTAACACAAGGAATCCTCTTCAACTAAGGAATCTGATTTCTGCTACTCCAAGACTCTGAAGGTGTACCACCAGCATATCTTTTCTCTTCTAGAATTGATTGATTAGCCACATCCCAAGGCCTCTATTCATACTTTGGGAAATAGAGTGCTTTCGAAGGTTAGGATGGTTGAGATAGTTGGGATAGTTATGGATTAGGGCCCAACTAATCTCATATAATTACGATTTATATTTTTTAATGTAAAATTAAGGCATACATGAGTATTTATATGGGAAAGGCGTGTATGAAATGTGGGTTTCTCAAAGGGAACTCACGTATGCGAGGTACACGCAGGTTGCAGTGCACATAGTCGCATATGACATGCAATTTGTAATGCACATAGTCGCGTGTGCAACCCAAAACTCAGAATAAAAAGATATAAGGTTGGTATGAAGATAATACATCAAAGGTCATGCACATCTATAGTGTTTTGGCCACTTCAATCCCAATTGTCCTTTTGTGTACCATCATGATGAATGTCAACACTCAGACGGAGAAGTGCCATTTTGGCTGATAACACCTATACTATTGCAAGGTGCTGATTCTGAAGGGAATATTTGTAACATTACCCAAACTATACCCATTGAAATATTGGTGAAACATGAGACTATTGAACATGTTCATGTAGGCGAGAATTTTTCAATAGCAGAAATTGAAATTTATCAAGCTCTTTTCAAATAATTTTGGGATGTGTTTTCTTGGACTTATGAAGAAATTCCTGGGATTGATCCATTGATTGTTGTCCATGGGATCAAACTTACCCAGCTACAAAACCTATTAGGAAGAAACTCTGTCAAGACCACCCTAGGAAAATTCCAACAATAAAAGCTGAAGTTGAAAATATTTTAAAGGCTGGTTTGATTTATACTGTGCAATTGACAAAATGGGTATCTAATATTGTCCCTGTTTCCAAGAAGTAGGGCACTATTAGGCTTTGTATTTATTTTAGGAATTTAAATAAGGATTTCCCAAAATAAAATTACCCTACTACCTGCATCGAACAAATCATCAATAACTATGCTAGAAGTGTCTTTTTCTCTTTTATGGATGGATTTTTTGGCTATAATCAAATCGAGATACCACCTGCTGATCAACATAAGACCGCATTCATTTTCCCATGGGGAACCTTTACCTACCGAAAACTATCATTTGGCTTGAAAAATGTTGGAGTTATGCTTCAATGAGACATATCTTATGCTTTCCATGATATCAAGCATATAGTGGAACCTTACTTGGATGACCTACCTGCCCATTCACAACAACGAGAGGATCATTTGGGGCATCTTCGGGGAATTTTCCTTAGGTGTCATCATTATTGTATTCATATCAATTCACATAAATGCATTTTTGTGTTGAAACTAGACGTCTACCTAGATTTGTTGTTTCCAAGGATGGTATCTGTATTGATCCTTTGAAAATTGCTGCCATTGTGGCCTTACCCCCCCAACCAATATTACTGAACTTCAAATTTTGCAAGAGAAGGAATACTTTGTGCATTGTTTTGTGTGAAATTTTGCATAGAATACACATGGTTATATGCGTTTGTTTAAAAAGAACACTCCATTTGTATGGGATGAGCTGGGTCAATTTTTTTTTAGTACTTTGGAACATGAAATCACACACTCACCTATGTTTCACCCCCTAGTTACTCGAAGTAGTTTCCGTTGTACCTTGTTGCCTTCACTACTACAATTGGTATGGTATTAGTACCATAATACTCAAACAGTCAGGAGAATGTGATTTATTATCTCAGTAAGAGTCTACTAGACTCTGAAACTCGATACTCACATGTGGAGAAGTTATCTTTGGATATAGTCATCGGTGTGCAATACCTTCATCACTACATCCTAATTCACACTACCACTATTATTACAGACCAAAATCACATGTACTACATCTTGACCCGTTAGGTACTAGGCGAAAAATACTCTCGTTGGATTGTCATCCTTCAAGATTTTGACCTTGATGTCACCAAACCACTTCCAAGAAATCCTTAGCTTTTGTAGAACTAATGTGTTATCTTCAACCATGCTACGATGGAAACTGAGCCCAATTACTCCTTCCTTGATGATTTCTTGTCCCTAATTAGCATTACTAGCCCTTGGTATGGAAATTTGATCACATTTCTCTAGACTCAATGACATCATCCTGATCTATCTTTCGATGATCATCGATGCATTCGACACCATGCCAAATACTATCTAATCCTCAATGATACCTTATATCGATGTGCTAATGACACTATTTTTCGATGATGTATAACCATGAAGAGGATGAACAAGTATTGAATGATTTCCACTCTAGAGCATGTGGTGATCATATTTTTTGGATGGCTACAACCCAGAAAATCCTTCTCGTTGGTTATTTTTGTCCCTCGATCTTTAAAGATTGTCATGAAAAAGTTTAAAAATTCCCACCCTGTCAGCTCTTTTATGCCAATAAGTGCACCCAGCCTACTACACTACACCCCACCATTGTCATTGACCCTTTTTCCAAATGGGGTATTGATTTTATGCATTGTGAACCTACCTCATCCTGGGGGAATGGTTACATTATTATATCTGTGGATTATTTTATAAAATGGGATGGGACAATGCCCACATATGCATAGGATGGTAAGGTTGCTTCCTTATTTCTATTTAATCACGTCATTTATAGGTTTTGGGTTCCTCAATCCATAGTGGCTGACCACGGATCTCATTTCCATAATCATATGATGACCGAGTTGAGTGCTAAGTTGGGTTTTCACCATGAAAATTCAACCCCCTATTATCCACAAGCTAATGGCCAGGTTGAATCCATTAACAAAGTTCTTAAAACTATGCTTCATGTTATGGTTGGGGAACATAAATCGAATTGGAACTTAACTCTATTCTCGACACTATGGGCCGATAGAACTTCTATAAAAACAACGGTCAGTTCAATGCCTTTTCAGTTAGTCTACGGGATAGAATTTGTTTTACCTATTGAATGCGAAATTCCGTCATTGAAACTATTCATCAATCTTTTACCTAATACCTCGACCAAGGAAGAATGTTTCATTTATCTCACCAACCTTTATGAAACACAACAAGATGCCACTTTGGTTAATGAGTCATATAGAAAACGTATCAAGGCTTAGTATGATAAGTTTTTCAAACCTTGTGTCTTCAATGAAGGAGATCTGGTTCTAACATATGATAAAAAAACATGATAAATTAGGGATAGGGAAATTGGAATCCATGTGGTACAATCCCTATATCATAAGTAAGGTCTTATAAAAAGGGTCCTATGAACTAGTAAATTATGATGGAATACCTTTTGAGGAGCCTCACAATGTGATTTACCTAAAAAGGTACTATGCGTAAACATTTTTTCATCAGTACCTTTTATATTTGTGTATATTTGACTTTTAGCTTTGTTTGATTTCTTTCATCTGGTTTTGGATTCTTGTTCGTCATTGCTTATTTCATGTTATGATCGATTCTGCAGATGACTCATTACTGTGGTTTTTTTGATGGCAACAGCTGCCATACCTTGAATCTTGTTTCAACAGCCTTGGTACTTTATTCCCAAGCCCATGACTTAGTTAGTTCAGGGGGAGTTGGGCCTAGATCTCTCTACCAACAATATCGTTCAATATCATGCGGTGATAGAGTTGTTGAATGAAGTTTCCTCTTGTGATGTTGATCACATGGTTGTTTATTTGGACTCTCAATTAGTGGCCTCCCAGTTGAACCACGTCTACACCATCTACAACCGTGTTCTCCTCCATCTCTTTTGAAGAGTATTCCTCCTTGAAATATCATTTGAATCTATTTCCTATCAACATGTTCCAAGAGCTTATAATTTAGTTTTCGACTCACTAGATAATTAAATGCTAGATTGGCATATTTCCCACTCTTGACATTTTGATGTGTGAAAATAACATGAGTAATTGTAAATAAGCAATGTCAAAGATAAAATCCATGTCAATTACATTCCATCATGAAATTTTCATATGCTGCAAAAGAAGTTTGTATATATATATATATATAACAAATTTTGGTCTCGAGACCTGATAGGATAACAAAAAAAAACACAAGATCATATATTTTAGCGTACATCTCCTGTTGAACAACTAGTGATTCTCATGGTAGAAAACGATCGCTCTTGCTACTCTTCATATCAAGAGACCAATGCGGCTTGATACACCAGTTGTGTGTCGCTCATACCTCCTAGGGAGGTCATCCACTGATATATCAGGGATATCTAATGTCATCCCGTTGAGGTTTTCCTCTTGCTCTTGCATCTCTTCGTCAACCTCCTGCCATATGAACCAAGCTCCTGCTCTCCTATCAATAGGAGAGGACTATCATGGCATGGACATCCCAACATCTACATAGTACAAAAATTGGCTCATTACCATGCATAAAAACTAAAAAATCATAAAAAGTATTAAAAAATGTAATTCAATGTATTGCTTACGGAGATCACCCCACTGATCATCCTCAGGGAGAGCTAAGTCTAGATCACCATGGAAATATGTTCTTACATATGCATAGTCCTCAATCATAAGAAGTTGGTCATCTAACCAATGGAAGAATGATGCCTCGTACTTAACTCTAGCCCCCTCGCCACCATGGTGGTACATAACCTCAACCCACTGTATAATGTGTGGATTGCATGCCCTGATTTTGTTGAAGGCCACTTGAGGCCTCAACAATGGGACTCTTTCTAATAAGGACACTAGAATTGTCCCATACCCAAATTGTTTCAACTCACCATAGCGACATTTGTTAAGTTTCTCCTTGAAGACCACCAACAAGGATTCTTCCCAATTAAACATGGTCCATTCCATTGCCTCTAGGGCATACAACATATGGTTCCTAGAAGCCTGATGTGCCCCATGGATCCTAGATACTCACTGCATAGTAAAGAGGATCATCCTCGAAGGAAAATACATCACATGTTTGATTGGAATTTTCTTTCCACTCATTTGAGTTCCTAGAAAATAGTATTAATCTATGAGGCCTTAGCTAGTCCCATCCCTACCTTATAGACCAGTTAGTGAAATGGTTGATCCCATCCTGGAAATCCCTATAAATAAGTAGATTCCTTCTACATCCACTGTCAGTATGTGTGCCCCCACCTTGAAGTATTGGTACTCAAGATTGCACATCTTGATAATGTAGTCCAGTTGTCTAATCTAGGCCCTCATACTGGAAAACTAGAAAAACTTCAGGAGACCACACTCTCGAAGTGAAGTAATTATTCCATGATCATTTTCCACATGGATATCATCCAACTCATGTTCCCTTTCTTTCCACACAACCATTTTGGCTTGTTCAACCTACTAAACGGTCAAATAGAGAGATTAGAAACCATTTATGATCATTATCAAACCTTGAAAATCATTTTTTTAGCCCCATTTTTTAGTTTTTTGGGGAAATCCACACCACCGTACTTTGTTCTTTCAGACAGAGCGATGGCACCGCACTTCCCTTTGAGGAAATGTGCGGTGCTGTCTAGCATCGAATTTCTCGAAAGGGGAAGGAACGGTGCTAGGAAAGTTCATTTTCCCCTTGTAAAGTGAATCTAAAAACCCTAAAAATATACATTAAAATTAAAATTAAAACTATGGAATTGAAGGGGAAGAGGCTAGGAATTATCTAGTCCAGACGATTCGTCGAATGATCGCTCATATCCTCTCTAAATTGCACTCCAAATTTGGTCTCCAAAAGGGCCCTTTTACTCCAATAATGAGTAAAATGAAAACAATAATTATATTTTACTATTTACCACTTTTATTTAACATTTTGACTTTTTATTTAAATAACTTTATCATTTTTACCCATAATATAGTCATATTTTGCCTAATTGTTTTATCAAATTGGTGTCTGATGATCTCTTTAAGTATTGCAGGTCATGTAGAAATGATATTTTTGGATATGGACAAGTTTTTGTGATAATTTTGATCTACAACAAGATCTAGGAGCTGAAGAGAATCTCACAAATCGTTTTACTTTCAAAAACCAACAAAAAAACATGAAAGAGGAACAATTTTACATACATAGTGTCAATAGAAACTAGATATTATTTGACTCTCGAACATGTGAATTTGTTAGTAATAGTTTTATATTATATTTGGTTCAATTTGAGAGACTTTTGAAGACAAATCTGAGTGTACATGTTAAAAAGGCCAAACTGGGCTCAATTCCCGCTAGGTGGGCCAAACTAGCTCCAACACAGCCCCAAATGGTCACAAATGGTGGTGTGGAGGTGGATGAAGTGTGATGGAGCAATGATGACTGCTCATCATGTGTTTTTGTGCAAAATAAGGTGAGTGGGAGGCTTAAGGTGGGAATTAAATGCTCCAACAGTAAAAAAGTGGGCTAAAAACACCCCTAGTGCTCCTAGTGAACCACAATTGCTCAAAAATAGGAATGGGAGCACACCTGTCATAAATGAGGGAAGACATGTGGATTTTGAATGAGCTAGAGGGCCTCTATAGGTGTGAAAGCATCAAAGTATCTGGTTATTATGCTAGATTAACTTCCGTAGGTCCAAACCATAAAATATCATTGCATAAGTGCAAAGAAAATTGAGTAAGGCTCTAAGGTACTAAGTGGCATATTACTGTTCTAACACTCCCCCTTAACCATAACCTATTACAACTCATCTTTTTCTTTTCTTTTCTGGAGGCCATGGAAACAAAGGCTCGAGTCACCTCAATACAAACAGAAATTTATTTGTCCATGTAAAAATGAGGAAAGGAGGAAAGCATCATGGGAAAAAGCCTCCCCTCAAAATTGGACATGGGGCTGAAAACCTGCAAAACATAGTAGCAATCACCATCCATCACTCACTCCAATCAAATATTTCGAGTATGTGAAGGTCTTATCAGTGGATGGGCAATACTGCAAGGAAATCACTTTGTCATGCACTAAGCCCCAGATGTAGTGCATATGGATCTCTATGTGCTTTGTTCTCTAGCTCTGAACTAGATTAGAAGATATATTGATGGCACTTTAATTATCCACTCAAATTTTAGTAGGAGAATCAAATGTGTTAACCCAAAAAATCCCCTGATTAGCTCTACATGACCTACACCACACAAATCCATCTATTTTCACTACCCCATTGACCCCCACACCCTTGTAAAGGCTCAAAAACACCAAAAAGGGCTTAAAAACCCATAAAAGAGCACAAATAGTGCTCACAAGGGCTAAAACCTCCAAAAAGGGGTTAAAACCCCTAAAATGAGCTTAAAAACCCTAAAGGAGCTAAAAGATGGCTGAAAAGGGCCTAAAGCCCAAAAAAGGGGCTAAAGCCTTGACCAAGGGCTTAAAACCCTAAAAAATCATAAAAGCATATAAATACAAGGGAGGGGGTCACTCTCAAAACATTCCCATTTTCCTATCGTTACTCTTCCCATGTGAGTGCCTTGAGACCTATCCCTCTCAAGCCATTCACCCTCCCTGCTTCCCTTGCTCCATTTGCTCTATTAGCCAATCCCCATTCCATTCAGAGGTAGCACCTTGAGCTAGGGCATGGTGGCCCATCTTCCAAAAAGAGAATAGGTATAATGGTGTCAATGCTTTATTATTGTTTAATCTAGTTTCTTATAGCTTGTTTTTTTCTTACATTTTCATTGCAGGCTTGTAGCTTGCTCTTTTCTGCAACAAGTTTATTACAGGGTTTTGTATGGTTCAGTAACCATTTCTTGCAGGTTTTTTATTCACCAAAGAAACCCTATCCTTCTGTCCTATAGATGAAAGGTAGCCATTTCTGCACGTAGCAAGGGCCAAAGATCTACTATAGATTGGTGACCATACCAAGTCAATCCCAAAGGATCTCTCAGTTTATACAGTTTATTTTAATAATTTTGTTAACCTAGTTTAGATTTATGTTTATTTTTAGTTTAGATCTCTGTTTTTGTCATTTACATTTCTAGTCAGGCCCTCTTAAGCCCGACCCAAGCCCATTTGGCTATAGTACCTGTTACTGTCGACTGTTTCTAGCTCTGCTTTTTAAACATTTTCAGTTTACGGGTTAGATCACTTATATCGGGCCTAAAAGTGTGACCCACTCGCTCATATTGGGCCTAAAAGAGTGACCCAGTCATGCATTTGAGCTCGAAAAGAGTGACTTCACTCTCAGAAGCCAGGTCATGCCTGTTTTTATTTTTTGAACAACCCAGTCGCTTATTTTGGGAAAAAATCAGCGACCCCCTCACTAAATTTGCCCGGAAAAGAGAAACCTGTCCCTCATGGTTCAGTTTTGTTGTTGTTTGGACTGCTAGTGTGGCCCTGGCGCCACTGTCCAGGAACCTGTTTCTCTCTGCAAACAATTTTTATAAGCAGATGATAGATTTGGTTAGCTGTTAATGCATATGAATATGTTGTAGAACTTAGCTCAAATGATGTAACTTAATTTTTAGTTTTTTTCACTTAAAGAATTCAAAATTAACCTCTTGCAGAAACCCTTCCTCCTCTACTCAGTCATCACCCTCTGGGGTATTATAAGATAAGACGAAGGGTCAAGCTCGTATATTAATAGGCACTTATACTTGTTATTTCTTAATACCACTAAAAACAGGTGACTTGGAAAGTAGATAGGGTGGAGACCATTCGGGGTTTCATGGCATTCACGTCCTCCCTGTTGACCGACCTTACACTCAAAGAGTGATCTTAGGATCTATGGGTGGGATTAGTCCCACTGTGTTGAGATCCCAGCACTCTTTCCTAGTTAAAGAGGAATACAGGCATAATGTATCCACCTAGTAGGTTTGCAATAGTTCAGGTTCATTACTTGCATGTTTAAATATTTATGTTTCAAAAGTTCACTGGTTTTCTCATAATAGGTTGCCCATTCTGTAATCTTTGTAACAAACTGGAAATGTTTGCAAAGTATCCATAAACCATAATTGCAGTCAACAAACTAATAACATGAATTGAAATAAACAACATTCATACATTAAACATACAAACCACTTAAGCCAACAAAACTCGATTCATGACATCGAGCGAATCCATTAAAATCTATCAATTTACATTAATTCAAAATTTTGCAGTCTTTGAGGACATAAGTCCCTAACTTCCTTGACTATGGGAAGTACTTGGGCTCAGCCCTAAAACTCATTGTGAGAATTGTTAAGCAATTGGTTGAGCAAACAGAAGGACCAGTTCATCTGCACTCCTTTTTCACATTTTTGGGCACATGTGACCATGCCCGAGTTGCACTCGACTGGTCAATTCCCCCAAACAATCTTGTTTGCAAAAATACACACCTTGATACGCAGTGCTTGTGAATTAATTTTTTCAATATGGTAGGTGTGACCATCATGCTGCAAGTCAAATCTCTCCTTCAGCTTCTTGGAAAGATTCTTGTCAGTGTCTCTCCTGCGAATATACTGCATTGGATCTTCCCTGCCCTTCAGCAAGTCCATAATGCTCACAATTAAGTTGACCGTGACTGGAATGGGCTCATTTAATCAGAGCGTCCCACCATGAAAGCAGGACAAAATTTGTTTAACATAGGCATGGGCTTGATTTAGTTGCCCAAAGTGAGGCATATTGATGAGGCCCAACAATCCATAGTTATTCAACCCACTCGCCCAAGGTTGAGGAATCCACTGAATTGGTGCACCAGGCACCATCAAAACTGATTCATAGGGCTTGTCTCGGACATATTTAAGAAACAACAAATCATGGTCCTTAAACTTCAACTTGATCAAGGTGGGGATGATATCAACCGAGCAAGTCATCCCTTCTGGAAATGGCGACAATTTTGGTGGATACTTATGATTCTTTGTAGGCTACCTTTACTTCGCTCCCAGACACGTTGGAGTGACATATCCCAGGATATCATTAACAAAGATGCCCCTAGGCACCATAGAATCTATAGCTCCTGAACTCAATGGCCCAGTCTATGCAGTCCCCTCTCCTTGCACTCTAGCCAAAGTCCGGGTGTGCTTCTTCTGCAGTGGCATGAAACTGGGCTTCTAAGCCTACCACTATCTCTTGGGGATGGATGAAGAGCCTACCAGAATACTCATGACTTCTTCTTCAATGATCGTGGGCTGAATGGGGGATTCCTGCTCGCTGGAAATATGATTTTCTATGGGGTCGCTCAGCATGCCGCACTCTCCAAACCTTACGATGCATCCGATGACTCTAAACCTCTACTCTACAACCCACACTCAATACTCTTCTCGGCTCAACACTCTGTTCGCTCAACTAAACCGCTCTGAATAATTCCTTCCTCCTGCATCCTGCACACTTTTTATAGCCACTTCGTAATTCGAACTCATCATTGCCAAATATACCATATCCATCATGACCAAATCCAATAGTAATGACACCAAATCCATCGGCAATATTACCCTTCTAACGTTCAGATCGACCATTAATGCGCATCGCTTCAACAAGCACCACCAACTAACTATTTTAACTACCTGTATTTATTGTTGATTTTACCAACCCACATCCTTGCGGTTATCACAGGTGGTCTTCCTTCCATCGCTACTAACTCCTATCCTAGTGTAGCCTTTTACCATAGGCTCACCTTGCTGCTATCTAAAAAAATATTATATATATATATATATAGTGCCTCAAGCAGTGCGTCACTCAGACCCCGTCTTATAGGGGTTCAAGCGACTCCCATTGACAAGCGTCGATAGTACTGCACCATCTAATTGTTGTAACTGAACCGCACCTCTAGAAGTAATGGAATGAAAAAGACACGAGCCTATCCAGTGCATATGTAACTTACTTGGATTCTTCATGAACTTGCTGTCGTATAACAACACCAAATCTCCTTCTGCAAACTGTTTATTTTTTAATGTGACGATCATGCCACGCCTTCTGTCGATCCTTCATAATGCGCTGGTGGAAGCCTGCAATAAAGAGGTCCTCTTCAAGCTTGATTAACTATGCAACATGCTCTTCTAATGCTTTTGCATCATCCATGTCAGTCACCACAACAATGCGCAAGCTAGGAACAATGTATTCCATGGGCATTGTTATCTGGAATATTTCACCTCCTGCGGACAGCAAGGTGTTCCACTGGTCTAAATGGTTCAGATCCAGAACAAATAGAAGATAGAGGTTGAAGAGTCTCCCTAGATGCCATAGATACTTGGAATACAATGCTTTGATAGTCACCCTATGTACCTGCAATAATCTCAACATGAAATAGATCAAAGCAACCAGAATAGCCACGACCATACAAATGTGGATCTATGCTAGATATACAAAACTCCATCGCAACATGGGGAAAAGCAATGAGCGCTTTAAAAAAATACCCAAGGTCTTTGTCTTGTCTTCAACAAAGTATGATTCTATCCATGTGATTACAATGATCTGAAGTCAAACATGGTAGAAACCACTTGATTACCATCCAATGATGTGAACCGTTAACAAGTGCGAGGGAGATCGCCATTAATGTCAATGATTCCCAAGGTACTCTAGTACAATCTACTGAGTGTGAATAGATGTCATGATGTCGAAAACCCAATCGATTCTATCGATCAAAGGTCAATGATGTGAACCTATGTTGAGAGCGAGAGAATATGTCATTAAGGCATACAGATCTCAAGGTACTAATCATTGTTTCTAAGACTATTTCCTGGATGATTAGCTGATGTCGACCGGAAAAGTCTCGTCAAAGGAGGGCCATGATGAGTCCCACATCGACGACACAAAACTCAAAACATAGTTCTGGAATGATGTGCATGTAGTAGCCATATGACTAACTCAAAGATACTAACACAAAGACTGTGTGGACTGCAGAGGCGACACTTCTTCAGACCCCCTTTGAACATCGGGCAGCATGACAAAATACTTGGCAACATGACTAGATGGGATAGACACACAATGGGACAGTGGACAATGAATTCTTTTGAAAGACTCAAAGGAGTGACAAGACTCATGAAAGTGGATTGTAATGGAGATTAGCTGAATACCCAATTAACTGACATGATTGTGCAGACAAGTGCCATGTTCAAAGGTAACGACAAACAACTGCTATTATTTGCAAAATTCTTCCCTTCCCATTTCCCCCATCATGATCGATGAGTGCCTCTTTTCGGTTTTACGAGTTCAAAGAGGGTAACAAACACTCAATATATCTTGTTAGAAGACAAGTTCAGAATCATATGTTTTATGAACATGAGAGAGGAGGGGTTCGATCCCAAAATGGGTCTCTCAATGTTTGATTTAACGAGTCCACTGAAAGAAAACTCGGTATCGTTCATGTTTAGAGAGTCTGAACGAATACGGAAGAAAAATCCAAAGGGTCCTTTTTCGTATGATTTAGTCTCTAAGGCTCGAAAAAGTATCAAATCATACCTTAGAGAAATCTTCCAGTGATGATTGGCTGGAGTGTTCCTTTTTCATAAGTAGTCCTATCCGAACCAAAAAAGAGATAGCCTACCATCGGAAGGACGACTCTTCAAATACTTTTACGAGTATCAAGGAGACAAGTACTCGACAATCTTTTCATATTTAAGGAGCCTAAAAAGAGTTTAAAGAGGACTCCATTAACCTTTTTCATGTTTGAATCTAGAGCATGAAAAAGTAACAAACTAAGCTCAAACCACTTTTCATGTTTCAACCAGAGCACGAAAAATGAAAAGTAAGCTCAACACCATATTACTATTTTTAATGAGCTCTAAGATCAGTTGAAAGAATGCTCAGGGATTGGTTTCATTTTTACGCAAGATTGAAACCAATAGGTAAACTTATGCTTGAAAAATCCCGTTAACATGATATACAGAGGTTGGAATCTTGCCCCCGGCATGATTTCTAGTGAAGCTTACCCCTAACATGGTTTCTAGGGGCCCGACATGCCCCCAAAGCTTCATTTCATTTGAAAATTCTTCTTCCATACCCAACCTAAAAACTTGGTTACTAATGTGAAAATGTTCACCCGGGGGGTAGGAAGAATGAGAATCAGGCTGGTGAAAAGAAGGTTCAAGTTATAACACTAAATGGAAGACTCGAATCAAGGGAAGGGGATCTATTTCATTTTTTCGCAAGCTTTAAATAGAAGGTAACTATGCTTGGAACATGATTTCATTTTTATGCAAGCTTGAAACCAAAAGGTAAACTATGCTTAAGGAAACCTACTTCATTTTTTAACAAGATTGAAATAGAAAATGAGCTATGCTCAAGAATTATTTCATTTTTATGCAAGATCGAAACCAATGGGTAAACTATGCTTAAGGAGATCCATTTCATTTTTTAATGAGCTTGAGATAGAATGGGAACTTTGCTCACAGGAATCTGTTTCATTTTTTAACGAGCTTGACATAGAATGGGAACTTTGCTCAAGAATGATTTCATTTTTATGCAAGCTTGATTTGCTAGCTGGAATATTTCACCTTTTGTGGACAGCAAGGTGTTCCACTGGTCTGAATGGTTCAGATCCAGAACAGATAGAAGACAAAGGTTGAATACTCTCCCTAGACACCGTAGATACTTGGAATACAATGCTTTGATAGTCACCCTATGTACCTGCAATAATCTCAACACGAAATAGATCAAAGAAACCAGAATATAATCTACTAATCTATGCTAGTGACTAAGGAATCTAACAACATATATATGAAATCAATGATCAACAATGTATGTGGGACAGAAATCAACTTTCATTAAAGAAATATGAAGAAGTTTACAACCAAGCCTTAGTGTTGACATGCATCTCCATGAAACCAAGCAGTCTAATCCCCATAAGCTTCGACTCTAGATCTCTCTTTTCTCTCCAATGATATGGACCAAGTGATCAATCCAATAGCATAACAATGCCTTAAGAGTTCTCCCCCTCAACCATGGCCATAAGCTTGTATTTATAAGGCTAGATGGATAGGGTAGGTTGAGAGATTTGTGGGTGAGGTGGCCTCCAAGATCCTAGGATGGGGGATCTCGAGCTCAACAAGCCCACAATAGTAGGCATAAGGGATATCTCGAGGCTTATCATCTAGAAGCCTCGAGAAGCTTCTCTTTTTCCCTTTTTACCCAGGGTATTGTGTTTCTCCTTTAGTGATAGAGCGGTTCTAGTAATAACTGATTTTGGACTAAGGGCCATAAGCGGTGGCACCACTTGTGGGAAACAGAGTATGGGTGATGCAAACAAGGGTACCACGTATGGATAAAGGGTCAAGAATAGTGTTGGGAATTTGTATGAAAAGATTGACAAATGATTTGAGTTTCCACTCTAGAAGCTGGGATTCAGGGCAAGTAGGTATGTCAAATGTCTTATCACATGATGGCGACAGGATTTTTGTATAACAGGATGCCCCCCAAAGGACGAGTCTTACAGGGATACGATAAACGAGAGCTTTGAGGGAACAAGTTGTTGTCATGAGGTGAAAATGTCAGCTCGATTGGATCAAGTCATCAAGTAGGAATCTATAGTACATCAATATGTTGACTCATAGACACAAGTAACAAAACTCATGGCCGTAGACCACTACAAGGCAGATCCATGAGAGAAATAAACAAGCATGGCTACTAGAATACAACATATATTCATGTGATAGAGGACTCAAACTTGGACATAGCTACTAGAAATACTATGTAGATCTATTTCATACAGATGCAAATTTGAGCATAACCATGACCATACAAATGTGGATCTATGTTAGATATACAAAACTCCATCGCAACCTAGGGAAAAGAAATGAGTGCTTTAAACAAATACCCAGGGTCTTCATCTCTTCTTCCACAAAGTATGATTCTATCCATGTGATTACAATGATATGAATTCGAACATGGTAGAAACCACTTGATTATTGGCCAATGATGTGAACCGTTAACAAGTGTGAGGGAGATCACCATTAATGTCAATTATTCCCAAGGTACTCCAGTACAATCTATTGAGTGTGAATAGATGTCCTGATGTCGAACACCCAGTCAATTCTATCAATCAAAGGTCAATGATGTGAACCTATGTCAAGAGTAAGAGAATCTGTCATTAAGGCATACAAATCTCAAGGTACCAATCATTGTTTCTAAGACTATTTCTCGGATGATTAGTTGATGTCGATGGGAAAAGTCTCATCGAAGGAGGGCCATGATGAGTCCCACATCGACGACATGAAACTTGAAACATAGTTATGGAATAATGTGCATGTAGTAACCGTATGACTGACTCAAAGATACTGACAGAAAGACTATGTGGACTACAGAGGAGACACTTCTTCAGATCCCCTTTGAACATCGGGTGGCACGACAAAGGACTTGGCAGCATGACTAGATGGGACAGACACATAATGCGACAATGGACAATGCATTCTTTTGAAAGACTCAAAGGAGTGACATGACTCATTAAAGTGGATAATCATGGATATTGGCTGAATACCCAATTGACTGACATGGTTGTACAGATAAGTGCCATGTTCAAAGGTAACGACAAACAACTGCCATTATTTGCAAAATGATGCCCTTCCCATTTCCCCCATCATGATTGATGAGTGCCTCTTTTTGGTTTTATGAGTTCAAAGAGGGTAACAAACACTCGGTATAGCTTTTCAGAAGACAAGTCCAGACTCATATTTTTTATGAACCTGAGAGAGGAGGGGATCGATCCCAAAATGGGTCTCTCAATTTTTGATTTAACGAGTCCACTGAAAGAAAACTCAGTATCGTTCATGTTTAGAGAGTCTGAACGAATATGAAAGAAAACTCCAAAGGGTCCTTTTTTGTATGATTTAGTCTCTAAGGCCCAAAAAGGTATAAAATCATACCTTAGAGAACTCTTCCAGTCATGATTGGTTGGAGTGTTCCTTTTTCTTAAGTAGTCCTATCCGAAGCAAAAAAGAGATAACCTATCATCAGAAGGATGAATCTTCAAATACTTTTAAGAGTATGAAGGAGACAAGTACTCGACAATCTTTTTGTATTTAAGGAGCCTAAAAAGAGTTTAAAGAGGACTCCATTAACCTTTTTCATGTTTGAATCCAGAGCATGAAAAATTAACAAACTAAGCTCAAACCACTTTTCTTGTTTTAACCAGAGCACGAAAAATGAAAAGTAATCTCAACACCATCTTACTGTTTTTAACGAGCTCGAAGATCAGTTGAAAGAATGCTCAGGGATTGGTTTCATTTTTACACAAGCTTGTAACCAATAGGTAAACTTATGCTTGAAAAATCCCATTAAAATGATATACAGAGGTTGGAATCTTTCCCCCAGCATGATTGATAGAGAAGCTTACCCCTAACATGATTGTTAAGGGCTTGACATGCCCCCGAAGCTTTGTTTCGTCTGAAAATTCTTCTTCCATACCCAACCTAAAAACCTGGTTACTAATGTGAAAATGTTCACCAGGGGGGTAGGAAGAACGAGAATCAGGCAGGTGAAAAGAAGGTTCAAGTTCTAACACTAAAGGGAAGACTTGAATCAAGGCAAGCGGATCTATTTCATTTTTACGCAAGCTTGAAACAGAAGGTAACTATGCTTGGAACATGATTTCATTTTTATGCAAGCTTGAAACTAAAAGGTAAACTATGCTTATGGAAACCTAGTTCATTTTTTAATGAGATTGAAATAGAAAATGAACTATGCTCACGAATGATTTCATTTTTATGCAAGCTTGAAACCAATGGGTAAACTATGCTTAAGGAGATCCATTTCATTTTTTAACGAGCTTGACATAGAATGGGAACTTTGCTCATAGGCATCTGTTTCATTTTTTAATGAGCTTGACATAGAATGGGAACTTTGCTCAAGAATGATTTCATTTTTATGCAAGCTTGATTTGTTAGCTGGAATATTTCACCTCCTACGGACAGTAATGTGTTCCACTTGTCTGAATGGTTCAGATCCAGGACAAATAGAAGGAAGAGGTTGAAGACTCTCCCTAGATGTCGTAGATACCTGGAATACAATGCTTTGATAGTCACCCTATGTACCTACAATAATCTCAACACAAAATAGATCAAAGCAACGAGAATATAATATACTAATCTATGCTAGTGACTAAGGAATCTAACAACATATATATGAAATCAAACATCAACAATATATGTGGGACAGAAATCAACTTTCATTAAAGAAATATGAATAAGTTTACAACCAAGCCTTAGTGTTGACATGCATCTCCATGAAAATAAGCATTCTCATCCCGATAAGCTACGACTCTAGCTCTCTCTATGCTCTCCAATGATATGGACCAAGTGATCATTTCGACAGCATAACAATGTCTTAAGAGTTCTCCCCCTCAACCATGGCCATAAGCTTGTATTTATAAAGCTAGATGGATAGGGTAGGTTGAGAGATTTGGGCGTAAGGTGGCCTCCAAGATCCTAGGATGGGGGATCTCAAGCTCAAAAGACCCACAGCAGTAGGGATAAGGGATATCTCCAGGCTTATCATCTAGAATCCCCGAGAAGCTTCTATTTTTTCCTTTTTACCCATGGTACTGCATTTCTCCTTTAGTGACAAAGCGGTTCTGGTAATAATCGCTTATGGACTAAGGGCCATAAGCAGTGGCATCGCTTGTGGGCAACAGAGTATGTGCAGTGTGGACAAGGGTACTGCGTATGGATAAAGGTTCAAGTGCGGTGCTGGGAATTTGTATGAAAAGATTGACAAATGATATGAATTTCCACTCCAGAAGCTCAGATTCAGGGAAAGTAGGTATGTCAAATGTCTTATCACATGATGGCTATAGGATTTTGGTATAACAGGCATGACTATCCCTTGTCCATATACCAGCTTAAATGGTGTTTGTCCTGTCAGTCGTTTACAAGTGGTGCGATAGACCCATAACACAACTATAATTTTCAAGTCCTAGTCATCATGATTGGCATTACATACCTTTGTCAACATTGTTTCCAAAATTTTGTTGAATGCTTCAACAGTTCCATTCGCCTGTGGATAGTATGGCGTGCTTTTTGTTATGTTGCGCATGCAACTCCTCAGTGAGAACTCTCATAGTGCGGTTGATAAAGTGACTACCCTGCTCACTCATCAATATCCTAGGACACCCAAACCATGTCACAATATTCTCAAATATGAATTTCATTGCTGTCGCGGTGGTACAATCCACAACCAGTGTGGCCTCTGCCCACATGGTCAAATAGTCAGTTGTGGTAATGATGTATTGCGCACCAGTCCTCTTACCTGGTGGATTAATTAGACCCAAAAAATCCATGTCCCATTTATCAAAATGTTGTAGAGTTACCTACGGCACAAGAGGCATCTCATCCCACCACGATGGTTTACCAACACACTGACAGATGTCACAACTCCGTGCATAATATTTGGCATCATTATGCAACGTAGGCCGCCATAGTCCAACGTCCAACACCTTCTATGCAATAGCCCTTTATCCATAGTGACCTCCCATGATTCGTGCATGTGCTTCTTCTAGAATGGGTCCCTACTCATGTGGTAAGATACACCGCCGCAAAATTTCATCTAGTCCAGGCTTGTATAATTTCCCAGCAATTAGCTGGAAATCTAAATCCTTTACTACCAACTGCTTCTTCTAACTGGTCAACAGGTTCTTAGGGGAAACACCAGTGGCCAAGAACTGAATGATTGGGGCATAATGATCATTTGCATTATAGAAATGGAATAGCTGCGCATATGTCAATCCGTCATCAATATTGGTAGGTTCTTCTCCAGTATCAATATGATATAGGTGATCAGGACCAGTGTTTAACTGTCCTGGCTTTACAATTATTTAAAAGTCAAATTCCTGAAAAGTAGCAGTCATCGACAAATCTTCCCCCCTAACATAGGCTTATTAATCAAATATTGCAAAGCAGAATGATCAGTGAACATATTGAAGTGACCACCTAACAAATAGTGCATGAAATTTTGTAAGGCATAAACCATCGCCAAGCCTTCTCTTTCAGTCATTTTGTAGTTTCATTCAGAAAATGACAAATTCCTACTGGCATATGTGATTGGGTGATCCAAGTCACCCTCACCTCATTATGCAAGCACAACCCCCAGTGCAACAGAAGAGGTGTCGACATACATATGAAACTCCTTGTTCCAATCAGGGAATACCTGTATGGGTGCAGAGGCCATCTTGGCCTTCCGTGTGTTAAAACTTCCTTGACATTCTTGTCTCCACTCAAATGCACCATCCTTCTTTGATAGCTTCTCCACAGGGGAAGTAATCACAGCATATCCTTTGATGAACTTGTGATAGTACCCCGTGTGCCCCAATGTCACCCAAAGCATCTTCGCAGTCATTAGCAATGTCAAACTAAGAATTAGTGTGATCTTCACACGGTCAACCAATAGCTCTTGCTTGCACATGATATGTCCCAACAGTATTCCAAAAAACGCATAGAAAATGCACTTCTGTGATTTTAGTGCCATTTGATGCTATCGACACCATTCTAGCATCAATCGCAGGTTTTCTAAATGATCGCTCACCAAACCATAGACTATCCAGTCATCCATGTATACCTATAGGAATGTTTGAATGAAATATTTGAACGCAGTGACAACCACACGAGAAAATATCGATGGTGCAATCTTCAATCCAAAAGGCATGACTGTATATTGAAAAAAACCTCATTCAGTGACAAACATGGTCTTATGGTGATCCTCCTTTGCAATCCGGATCTGGTGGTACCCCGAAAATCCATCTGTGAAGGAATACATCTCTTGACCACCTACTCCTTCAAGGAACACATCTGTAAACAGAGTCAGGAATGGATCATGCATGCAAGCATCATTCAACTTTCTTAGGTCGATGCAAATATAGATTTTTCTAGTCTTTTTATACTGAACTAGCATAGGCTTATCCACTCCGATTCTTTGACAGGCTCAATGATCCCAACATCTAGCATCCAATCAATCTCATCCTTCACACTATCCTTTTATTGTGGGTTTAGTCGATAGGCCTCTGTCACATAGGTTTTACATCTGGTTTCAATGAGATTTTCATCTCCCAGAGCTCCACTAATATCCCCTTAATTTATGAGAACCATGTTGGAAAAATATCCTTGAACTCATGCAACAAGTTCATGATTTTTGCCATTGTTTCCTTGTCCCAATACTCCCCAATATTGGTGAATTTCAGGTTCTCTTCTGACCCAATGTTGACTTTCCTGATCTTCAGTGACTGACTCATCGAATCCATCGATATGTCTGGCACTGCAACATTATGGCTTCCTTCTGAATCTATAATATTAACATTCCACAACTCATCATCATATTCAGGTTCCCTAGATAGATTGTAACATGTCATCATGGATTGCATTGAGTAGTGCACGGGTGGATCGACTAGGTATGCGATAGGGACGACCTTTAGCACTATGTCGCGGATGATTTGTAATGTATTATGTACCTATGGGTTGGCATCTTGGAAACTAAATGTCTGTACAAACCAAAGAGACAACTCCTCCCAAGTGGTTATAGTTCTGGGTAGTTATACCGCTACATACCAGGATCTCGGCATCTCATCCAGAGTATGAACAAAAGCATGGACACACTCATCTTTAGGTCATGATTCCTGTAAGGCCTGACATTCCATCAAGTGACTGGTGGGGTCATTCCATCGATTGTATCTCCCAGCATGATAGACCTTCGAATCACCGAAATGCACCATCATCAATCTTCGACACTGTCCCTAGTCATGGATCATCTTCCTATGCGTCACCCACCATCGGGCCGGAGTAGCCTTCAGTGCTACATCTAGAGCCAATACCCTTTGTGGTTCAAACACGTTTTCTTCAAATTCTTGAAGGAATTTTGATAACTTTGGTAGCCCTTCATAAGTTGGCAACTCGACAGTATCAGTTGCTACACAATAGAGACACTGTGTGATCAACCGCATTTCCTAAATGACACCTCATGCAGCCTATTTTTCCAATTTTCCAAAGCATCATTCGAATCCGAGAATGTAGAACTAGCACTGTGCCATCCAAGTTCACCATTGACGATAGTGTGGATATAGTCTTCAAAGATATTATAGGCATGATCCCAACTTCTACTGGCTTCATCCCTCATAGGTTTAATATACCGACGTCGTTCCTAAGGGTCCATGGGAGCAATGATCCTGACATCCTGGTTCTCTAATGTCATAACCTATTTTTTGAAATTGATAACCGCCATGCTATCATTATCCCACCCAATCCTTAGCAGTGCAGGATAGGAACCTCCATCTTCAACTAATTCTATCATGTCAAAATCAACATACATTTTCATACCTTCAACATCAAGAACTAGGTTTGAGACACGACCAATGGGCTGAACCTTTTCTTGATTTGCTAGTCACAGCTGCACCGGTGACCATCCTAATGTAGGCTTCCCCATCAGCTACCAAGTTTGCTTTGTCAGAATGTTTACATCTGATCCGAAATCCAGAATAATTGACTCAGCCTTGTAATCCCCGATCTAGATGTTCATCCTCATCTCCTTGCTTATCTTCCTCTTTTGCAAGGAGTTCACTACAAAATCCTTCAATTCCTTATCCTGATGGTACAACAATTTCTCAATTTTAACAAGGGATTCAGGATCCCTTGCCAGTGACAGACACCTCTCAAAGAACTGTTGTAAGGTACCATGCTTCCACGATGGTCCTAACTCGATAGATGGATCAAAAGTAGCTGACATGTTGATAATAGGTAACTTACCCATATTTCTCTTGATTGCATGCTTGGCCTCGAAGAAGGTGTCTTTCTCCATCAAAATATCAAATGCTACCTTTTTCTTTCCAATGAACCGAACTTGCTGACGTGGTCCATATTCTCCAGCTATCGCACCAATGCGAGTGACAACTCTAATGTCGATATCCTTCGTTCATGGTTCGGCATGAATTGTTGCAATCGTCGATCCTTGATTCATGTTCTAGGTGTGATTCAGGAGTGGGTTTTGATTCAGTGATGGGTTCATTGTCTAATTCTGATTTTGTGGTAGGATCTGATTCTACATCATCGAATGGTTCTGCACCTGGAACATTGGATGGTTCTAAGCCTACACATTCTACAACTGAGAAATGTGTCCAACCTTCCATTTTGCAATCAGATGAGGGCAATTTTCAACCTTATGCTCGCTAGTCGAACAATATGTACACTACGCATGAGGACACTCTCTCTGATAGTGGCCGAATACTCCACAGGTATAACACTGGATTGATTCTTGACCTTGTCCTCCTCCTTAACCGAAACCTCCTCCTTGTCCCCTGAATCCTCCACGGAATCCTCCTCGGACTCCTCCTTGCTGAAACTAAGGCTAGGCCAACTGCTACTGCAGGGTGTTTGGTTGCTGCTAGACATAGTGCGTAGTTTTAACATATTGTGGTTGAGGCTGAGTGAGTGCTACCTGATTATACTGTGGTCATGGTGCAAGTTGTGGTTGCACTATGAACTGTGGCTACAGGGTAACCTATGGTTGTGACATAAACTACTGCTATGGTTGCGATAGGATAAACTTCATCTAGTGCGGCAATGTATACTGCACTTATGTTGTTGGTTGTACCATCTTTAGCTACACTTGCATTGCTCGGGGGTCCTCACCTTTCACAAAGTATGAATCATATATCCTTTCCTAGAGTAATTCATAAGCTCAACAGTTTTTATCATTGTGTCCTACTGATTGACAAAATGTACAGTACAGAATCTCTACATTGGTATCCATATTTTTCATGTAGTCACAGTTTTGATGTTGATGCCCATAGACTTGACATATGTGAAACCATGGTACACCAGCACAGCTCAACCGGTTCGAGGCTCTTGAAAGAAAATAATTTCGGAATGTCAGACATGTATCCTTGGCATGTCTACCCACATGACACTAGGTGCACCAAAGTTCATCATGATATTCCTTATCCTTCTTGATATCTTGCAGTTGGAGTGTCAAATTGGCCAACTGTTCTTGAATCTGATTCATCTCGACCGTGGTTTATCCTATCGGTGATGCTTCTAGTTTCATCACGATTTCCAGAGCCTCGGTCTGTGTTGCAATATTTTTCTGCATTAGTGGTTGTCAGATATGTGGTACAAGCATGGTGATGAACCACTCCTTGTGCTAAACATCACTCATATGGAAGCTAAATTGAGCCATCAACATCTTAAACCATTGATCAAAGTCCCAAATTGTTTCATTGCGGAACTACTTGATTTCTTTCAACTTGGTAATGTACCAAGCCTCAAACTTCGAATTCTTGAATTCTTAAAATAACCCCGTATGGATCTCATCCAATGTTTTCTCTATACCTCCTTGAGGAAATAGCATGAATCTCATGTACCAATATAGGGCATGACCCCTAAGGGTGGTCACCAGCTGGCTTTTCTTGACAGTGTCATCCATAGTCTGTCAGGTGGTCCAGATCGCTTCACACAAGAATCGGTATTTCTCTAGGTCATTGTTGTCATTTCCATGAAATATTGGTAGTTTCATTTCATCTCCCACCATTTTGGGCCTTCTTCCTTCGGCCGGTACTCTACTGCTAGACTTTTGTTAACACGTCGGGAAAGTCAATGTAGAATGCATGTTTCTTCCTAGTGGTGGAGTAGTGTGTAGAGGTGTGGACATGTTACTACTAGGATTTGAGCCTGTCACTACTCTGGGCATATCCTGGGCCTAGTCATCCTTGTCGTCACTGAAAGGTCACTTTGTCCCATGTGGTTGTTCTTTGTGGCATCACACTTCGATCACAGCAGGACCTTCTCCTATCCTCTGTCTATTCTCTCGAAACGTTGCTCCTCCTCTTGTACAACCACTTTTTTCCTCGGTGACCTTCACACTCTCACCAGAACTCATGCCCATCTACCCCTTACCTTTCCATGTGTCTCCCCCCTTTCACCGCGGTGTCCGCAGCCTCTGCACACCAGAGTTCCACTACTCTTGGTCCATCTTTAGAATTCTTTTTTTGCAGACAAGTTGTTTAATAGATAGCTGCAGTGACATCAAAAATCTACCTCATGGACCATTGAAGAACTCCCTTTCTGCTTCACTAAATTACTTATTGGTACAACTACAAACTCAGTAATGTAGCCCTCTAGGATACTGTCCAACCCCACCTCAACAATCTACGATGCCCTATTGTATGTTTCTTGTAATTCTAGGATCAACTATGGAGTCCAAGATGTAGGCTCTCCTCCTTGGAATTTTTTCTTCTTAGAAGTAAAATTTTCTAGCCAGTCATACAAGATGACAAGAAACTCACAGAAGAACCATTCATGAGTACCATCATGAATATATCTATCCAACCAATTTCCCATCGACATCTTTAGATTCTGATTTTCTATTTTAGCAAACTCTTGCAGTTTTAGATCAAACCACCCCTCTATCTCCAGTCGAGTTGGATGCCAAATTATATCCTCCTTTCAATCATAACAAGGTCCTAGAAATAGAACCATTTGTTGGTGAAAACCCACCAACAAAGCCTCGCCAACAGGGGTTCTCACTCTGTTGACGCCCAACCAGGGTGATCTCCTTGAGCATTGGCACAGATAGGTTTTACCTTTCCTAGCAACATCTACAGAGTGGAGGAGGTATCACCCAAGGAGTTCAAGGGAGAGCTATCGGAACTGAGTTTCTAGTAGTAAGAAGGGAATATATGGCATTTGTGTCTTCGACAAGATCACTATTATATTTCTCTTAAGTCATTCAACAGAACCAAGACAGTCCTCACAATTCATCTTTGTAACTACGGATCTAACAGATCACATTATTCATTCATCGTAGTAGTGTCATTCATAAAATGGCATTAATAAACTTCATCATTATCCATCATAATTGCAATAGAATTTGGATATATTGCATCATCAGTCCATCACAGCAACATCAGTAAATCATAAACAAATTCAATCACAGTAGAGAAAATAGGAAAACATAAGACAACATTTAGGAAACAACCATCATGACATATTAATTCTGTGCAACAGATCGAAAATAGATAATTCTTCTCCACAGCAGGAGACTTATTACATCCCAAAATTTAGTATCTAACAGAGACAGATCACAGATTGTTCAAAAGAAAAGACTCATCAAGACCATAGATAGATAGAAACAGATTAATCATGCTTCTTTGTCTATCCTCATATGTCTCATGTTGTTCTATACAATTGCAAAACTAGCTCTATATATAGGCTTGTGCCTTTACATTAAAGGTCCACTTCTAACTAACTTCTAACCACTAATGACCTATGTCCACAAAAGGTGGTCAATTAATACATTAAATATTCAAAAATGGTTATTCTTCTTCCCATCACGCTGATCTGTCCTTGCGCGGTGTTGCGTGAGCTTGCGCATCTTCTGTGACACTGCATAAATCACTTACCAAAACTCCTATCAATAAGGAGTACAACGGGAACCCCAAAGTAGCTGTCCGTCAAGAGGAATTGCTAAGCGAAACGAGAAAAAACCTCCACTAATTGACTAGATCTCCTGTGAGGAAAAATCCAAGCACTGTCTCCTAGCAGTCTTGGTGGTAGAGCAACCACCTGAAAGCCAATAGGAATCCACTGAAACTGGGGTCCAAAACATCATTACCAAATTACACCATTTGATCTACCAACCAGACACAATTGATCCCCCAAACTCTTCTTCACGCCTAAGAGGCAATCCACCACAATTCAGGTCCTTAAAACAACACCATCGAGACCATTCTTGATGACCCTCTAAACCATCGGACGTCCACAAAGCCTCTAACTCAGACTCAGATTCATATCAATCTAATCCAAACTTACATACCACACCATCAAGCCCCATGGCTGGTGAAAACCTGGATCCACTTTCTAGAATGGTCATTAATAGTGGACCCATGTCCATGACTCTAGTCACCACCAACACCTTTGTAGATGTTCCTAGTACTGCCATGCAGACTATCCTAATTCAGCTACCTCCACCTGTACTTACCAGTCAAATTGACCCACCTTTCATACCTGGGGGTAGTGGCCCATACACTCACACTGTCCCACCTGTCATACCTGGAGGCAATGGCCCTTCTGATCACATTGTCCCACTTACCATACCTGGGGACAGTGGCGCACCCACAACTATGCCATAACTACCCCCAGTCATGCAGGGACATCATGTTCTTGTGAACCATGTACCATTGCAGATCCTTCCCATATTAACCTTGAGTCAAACCTCCCTTTCATGGCATCCCTCAACTTGCCTAACTTGGCCAGGTTAACTAATGACCTTATTTGTCATCAATCCTTTTGGCCTCCCATGCCAGCCAAGCTCCCCTCAAACATCCCCAAGTTTGAAGGGAAGGAAGGGGAGTGCCCCTAGAACCATATAATGATGTTTCACCTATGGTGCTCATCAAACAACATCGTAGATGATTCGATCAGACTTAGACTTTTCCAACGCACACTCATAGGTGTTGCAGCCAAGTGGTACATTGAGCTACCACAAGACAAGTACCCAGACTTTAATTCCTTGGCCTTTATGTTCCTACAGTATTTCTAGCTCCCCGTAAGATATGATGAAGGGGTGGAAATCTTGCTATCTTGCCACCAGAACACTGCAACCCACATAACTGAACACATCCACAAGTGGCGGTGATGGTGCAACTTGTGTAAGATCAAGATTGATGACAGGATCTTCCTTGGCTGGTTATTAAAAAAATTACTGCCACCCATAGCTAAGGACGTCACCTCTGAATGTCCCTAAACATAGGAAGATGCAATCTTGAAGGACCAATAGTTTGACCTTATTTACGCATAGTCTGGATACCTCTACACCATCATTCCAGACACTCCCCATGTAGGCACTTCCTACCGGGATGCGTCGGGAGCATCCCATGCTACATATGGTAGCATAGGCTTCATTTCCCACCAAACACAACATCACATGACACCACCCATGATTCCACCATAGTCAAGCAACACCCCTAGTGTTACCTACCCAAACAAAGCTCCTAACTATTCAAGAATGATGTCCCAGTCCAGAGCTACAACCTCCTACCTGTGCCACCGTAGTAGGCCCACGCACCTACTTGGCCGACACAACAATATTTGGGATAGGTGAATAGATTTGCTGCACTCCCAGCCCCCCAAGTGTACTATGCACCACCAATGCAAGTCGCTCAAGCCCTCTCCCCAGCTCTTCCAGTACCTTTCGAAAAATTGTTTACTCAGCAGAATCGTCCTAACCAACCAACCCCCAACAATAAACAATGGCAAGCTAGAAACAATAAAGCTAGGAATCGAGGCAACAACCAACCACAAGGAGGTGGTCAGCAACAAAATCCTCCCAACAATGTCGGGGTGAACTAGAGAGCTCAAAATCCCCAGCAACCAAAACCGCCTAGACGCAACGCTCTATTATGCACAAATCAACCATTCAAACTATGTAACATCTACAAGCATTGTTAACCCAAAAAATCCCTCACTAATCTCTCTATGACCTACACCACCCAAGGACACCACTTCACGACCCTCCATTAGACCCCCACACCCTCAAAATAGCCTAAGGATGAAGAAAAGGGCTTAAAAACCCCAAAAAGGAGCCCAAAATACTCTCCTAGGAGCTAAAGCCCCCAAAAGGGGGCTAAAACCCTAAAAGGAGCTAAACTTAGGGTGTAAGGGGCTAAAATCCCAAAAGAGGGGCTAAAACCTGGACCAAGGGCTTAAAACCCTAAAACCCCAAAAAAGCTATAAAAGGAGGGTGGGGGTTCACTCTCAAAACACTTCTCCCTTGCATAATGTTATGCTTTCCATGGATGCCTTGAGACACCTTTGCCTCTCAAGCCACCCACTCCCTCTCCTCCATATCCATTGAGCCATTGCTCCCCCCATCCAATAGAGGTGCTTCCACAAGCTAGGGTATGGTGGCCCATTTCCACTAGAGAAGGTATAGCTTGTCTTTCATGTTTTATTTCTTTTCTTCTTAGTTTTCTTTTCTTTCTAACCATTGTTTCCATTTGTAGGTTTTATGTTTAACATTGTTTTGCAGGCATTTCAATCTATTGTAGCTTAGGATTTGTTTACAAGTCTTAGGAAGCAGAACCCTAACCCTTGTTTGCAGAGGGGTTCACCATTGCTTCCCTTCTTTTTGTTCTTAGTTTATTTTACAGTTACTGTTCTTTACATTCCATTTTTTATTTTCTTCATTTATCCACGTAGTAACCTACCCTTCTATCCTATAGATAGAAGGGAGCCATTCCTTCCCCTATAGCAAGGAGAAATCCCTGCTACAGAACTGGCGACCATACTAGGTCGATCCCACAGGATCCCTGGTCCAAAGTTTTAATTTTCAAGTTTTTAAATTTTTTGCCCTAGTTTTCAAAAAATTCCTATTAAATTCACTTTAAATATAGTTTATTTTCAGTTATCAGTACTGTCGAAGCCTCTGCTAGGAAAAACCAAGTCAATTTGGCCATAGTACAAGTTACTGTCAGCCAGTTCTGACTCTGAACCACAAAAAACCCCAAATATAGGGTAGGGCGCTCTTATCAGGGATGAAAGTGAAGTGAGGGTGCACATAATGGCCAAACAGGTGCACCTAGGGTGCACTTAATCCCTCGATAAGTGCCACTTCAACCCAAAACATAGTCTGTGACTGTTTCTATATTCTGTATGAACCCCTCACCTGTTTCTAAAAAAATCTTGCAGCCCCCTCACCGAATTTGATCAGAAATGTGTGGCCTGTCAAATAGAACTTCAATTTCAGTTTAATAGGAGTTAAATTTTAGTTTTATAGGACTGTCAGTATGGCCCAGCTGCCTCTGTCCAGCACACCGGTTCAATTTCAGTTTCTGTTTTTGTTTTCTGCAATTTCTTTTACAAACAATGTTTAGATCCCAAATAAATTTTAATGGCTTAATCAAATGAATGTAGCTTAACTAAAATCAACCTAAAACTAACTGTATTTCTCACCCTTCCTCCTCTACCCAGTCATCACCCTCTAGGGTATTCTGGGATATGACAAAGGGCATGCTTGTATAGATCTAGGCCTTTCATTGAACATTCTTCCAAACCACTAAAATTGGATGACCTGGAAGGTAGAGGGGGTAGAGAAGGAGGGATTCTCATGGTGCTAAGTGTCCTCCCTATTGACCAACCTTGCATCCAGGAGGTGACCTAAGGATCTATGGATGGGATTAGTCCCATTGTGTTGAGAGCCCAACACCTTCTCTTGGTTGAAGAGGAATATCAGTGTGAGGTATTCATCTAGTTAGGCCATCAAACATTCAAGGTTAATAACTGTATTTGTTCACAATTTCTGATTATTCAATGCTTGCATACACAAACACAATGACATGAAATCTACCATGATGAATTCATAAACCATTTGCAACAACCAAATAACAGAAAAACAAACAAACAAATACATCATACCAACTAATCAACCCAACTCAGTTCATGATGCTGAGTGAGCCTTAAAATTTACCAATTTACACTAAGTACAAACAACTCTGCAGTATTTGAGGACATAAGTCCCTAACTGCTTCAATTGTGGGAAGTACTTGGGATTTTCCCAGAAACTCATTGTGAGGAGTACCATAGGAACCTCAAAGTAGCTAGCCGCTGAGAGGAATTTCCAAGTGAAACGGGCAACAACCCCTTTCGATTGAGTAGAAGCACCTGTGAAAAACAAGCCAAGCGTTGTCTTTTCGCAATCTTGGTGGCCGAGCGACAACCTGTAGCCAATAGGAAGCCACTAAAATTGGGGTCCAAACATCATTCCTACCAGTTTCAGACATAAAATATAACACAATTGATCCTCCACGCTCTTCCTCATGCCTAAGAGGCAAACCACCACCATTTGGAACACTCAATCGACACCGTCGAAGCCGCTCTCAGTGATCTCCCACACCATCAGAAGGCCATAGAGCATCTGATTATGATTCAGACCCATATCAGTCTGAACAAGACCTCCATACTACACCATCAAGCCCCATGGATGGTGCCAACCCGGATCCATTTTCTGGCATAACCTTAGCAATTGGACACATGTCCACATCCCAACATGTCACCCACAACCTGGAAAGTGGCCCAAGCATAGTTATGTAGAATGTCATCAGTCAGCTGCCATCACCTGTAGTGACCAGCCAAGCTAGCCCACTGGCAACACATAGTGGTAGTGGCCCTTCCACACACAATGCCCCTCCTAGCACACAAGGGGGCAGTGGACTGTCCACTTACATTTCCCCTACTGTCATACATGGGAGAAATGTCCTCGCCACTCATACTATCCCACACACAACATTTGGGGGCATTTTCCCATTCGCAATGGTGCCACTGCAAGCACCCCAAGCTGTGTAGATGCATTATGCACCTGCAAACCCCACCACCATCATAGCCCCATCCCACATCAACCTGGGGTCAAATCTACCATTCATGGCTCATCTTAACTTTCCTGACATGGCCAGATTAACAAATGACCCCATTTGCCACCAAGCTTTCTGGCCACCCATGCCAACTAAGCTGCCATCAGACATCCCCAAGTTTGAAGGCAAAGCAGGGGAATGTCCCCCAAACCACATAATGACATTCCATCTATCGCGCTCATCCAACAGCATCATAGATGACTCCATCAGGCTAAGGCTATTCCAACGCATGCTTACAGGTGCTACGGCCAAATGGTACATTGAGCTGCCACAAGCCAAGCAGCTGGACTTCAACTCCCTAGCCTTCATGTTCCTACAATATTTCCAACTCCCCGTCAGATACGATGAGGGGGCGGAGATCCTATTATCCTACTGTCAAAGCACTGCCACTCATATAATTGACCATATCCATGAGTGGCTGTGATGCCATAGCCTATGTAAAATCCAACTTGACGACATGATCTTCTTGGATTGGTTCCTTAAGACCTTGCTCCTTCCCACAGCAAAGGACGTCGCATCCAAACATCCCCAATCCGAAGAAGAGTCCATGCTGAAGGCCCAACAGTTTGACCTTATCTATGCTCAGTCTGGATACCTATACACCATAATTCCATATGCTCCCTGGCTGATTACCTCATACCGTGATGCATTGGGGGCATCCCATGCTGCATATGGCATCATAGGATTAGTCTCCCAACATCCACAGCCTCGATCGACACCACCTACCATTACACCAAAACCAAGCAACACTGCTAATGTTGGTTACCAAAACCAAGCCTCGGACTTTGCTAGAATGATGTCTTAGTCTGGAGCAACAACTTCCTATGCACAATCTATGCCACCACAGTAGGCTCAGGCCATGGCTTGGCCAACACAATAGTATGTGGGGAAAATTCCCACATTTGTGGCACCGCCACCCCCACAAATCTATTATGCACCACTAGTGCAATCAGTTCAATCCCCCACCCCCACTCCACCCACCCCATTGGGACAAGTGTTTGCACAACAAAACCATCCCAACCATCCTACCCCCAATAATCAACAAGGGCAAGATCAAAATAACTGGCCTCGCAACCAAGAAAATAACAAACCACAGGGAGGCGGTCAACAACCGAACCCTCCCAACAATGTCGTGCCCCCCCACGACAAAATGCACCAATATGTAAAGCCCCGTTGTGCACAAACCAACCATGCACACTATGTGATGTTTATGGGAACTACACATTTGAGTGTCCCCTCATGGCTCATGCAAAGCAGGCCATTCAAAACGAGGCCCAACAGGCTGCCAATCAAGCCCAACCCAACCCAGCACCACAAGGGCCTCCCCCCATGGTGCTTCAAAACCCACTACCAGTCCAAGGATTGATGGCAACCACTCCCCCTCCCCAACCCAATCCCAACACTCTAGGGGCACCTCCCATGGCTGAAACAGGTGTTCACCACCTGCTAGCCATAACGACTAAAGAGGTCAACTTATAAACTAGACAGAATCAATACGATACCACCATCGAACCCGCTAACACATTAGCGGCCTCANAACCTACCTCTTAAGTTACCCCCATTCTTACCCCCCCCCCATACATCGGATTTCCAATAATGCCACGGCTAGAGCTGCAGTCAGCTATAGCATTGTGGATGATTTTGCCCAAATGCCAACCGCCATGTATGCTCTTGAGGTACTTAAAATGTGCCCAACGCAACGAAAATCCTTACTAGTTTCCCTTGGGGTAGTAGACCCCTCTGAATCCAAGTTGATCACATTCAACATGGAGAACAAAGAACCATGCATGCCATCCACCATCACCTTCCAAATTTTGGTGTCTATCTGGAACCTGGTTGTGCACCAGTGCATAGTGGATGAGGGGGCATCCACATGCATCATGTCCATCCTAGTTTGGCAAAAACTTGGATCACCAATTTTGCAACCATCCTCCACAACTCTGTAGGCTTATGATGGACATCCCACTAAATCCCAAGGAATCCTCCCCCATGTCCCCATCACATTAGCCAGGAAGACAGTGTTGATTGACATAGACGTCGTCAATGCTCAACTAGACTATAACCTTCTCCTTGGGAGAATTTATATGTATTCCATGAGAGCAGTTACATCAACTGTCTTCTATCTCATGATGTCCCCCCATGAAGGGAAGATTGTGATGGTTGATCAGCTCACCTACCATGATCCGCAAGGGTTAATGACACCTGCCAACGTTATCTCTACCATCACCACCATTGAGCCACAAGGGGGGACCACACACACTAATGTCATCCCTACAACCAACACTATGGTTGAAAACACACCAGCCTCCCCATTGTTGAATGTGGGCCCTAGGTTGTTTGCTGATACCTCCATGATGGCTCCTTTCCCATTAGTGTCACCACCACCGACACAAAATGAGACTGTGGACATGTGCATGGTCTCATCCAGCACCGCTGCATCGAAACAACAACCACAGCCACAGCACCAACCACAACCACAACATCATCTGCATCCATAACACCAACAGCAACCACAACATCACTCGCAGCAGTAGCATTATGCGTAGCCGCAACCACGACCACATCCCCACATGCAACCAGCTGGGAGTTATGTGGGCTCATCCCCAGTCCATACGATTCCTTCCTCTTCCCCCCGCCTGGTGTCATGAGCAAGCTAGTCATGGCCACCTTAAGCCTACCCAACTTTACATTGGGAATCTCGGTGTGGTATCTTGATCCACCAACTCAACCAGCAATTCCTCAAGTTGTCTTAACCCCAATGCAACCCATCACAGTCGATTCTCACACTCCACCCACTCCATAAAAGCCAATAGCCGCACCTGCACCTACCCTTCCCCACCTGGAAAGGGCCAGGGGAAAGAATGCCAAAGCCACTATAGAACTACGACAAGTACCACCTTGTGCCATCTGCGAACAATAGGGCCATCCAACATAGAATTGCCCTAAAATCCCAGTGATCCATGCACATCTATATGCCATGGACACAAATGAAAACATCCCCGTGGTTGAAATCCCAACCGCACCCATAGTTAGGAACAAGGCATTGAGGAAAAACCATGCTTGCACCCTTTGCGGCTTGTATAGACATTACTCCCACCATTGCCAAGACCTGCCCGAATTTTGAATGGCTCTCGCTGACCTCTGTCAACATTCCCTTGAGTTTGAGATCACCTTGATCGAAAAAGTGCACACTCCACTGCCTTCTTTAGACACCATGTCCATCTACATGATGTCCAGTTCAATTGACCCACTTATCTCCACCATCACCGATGGTCCATCAGACCTATCTCTTCCATTGTTTCCCTAGCCACAGCCGCAACCTTAATCGCAACCTCAACCTCAGTTACCAGGGAAACATTAGGGTTCATTCCTACTCAACATGATCCTTTTCCTTTTCCTTTTCCCACCATCCGAGATCATGATTAAGTCTATCTTGGCAGCCCGCAAATTACAGGATTTCACACTGGGAGATCCTGTGTGGTACCTTGAACCACCTACCCTACCTCTAAGGCCCCAAGATGTGTTGACTCATGTCCATCCAATTGAGATGATGTTGCACCTACCTCCAGGTCCATCAAAGACTCCTTCTATCTCTAGACCTGCCCCTCTTCCTCCAACAGAAACTGGGGGCAAGGCCACAAAAACCATAACCAATACCATTTTCATGATATCTAGCACCAGTTTCCCTTTCGTCTCATCGGCCGTGGAAGATCCACCTGATATATACTGACACCACTTACGCAATGAAGAAGATATATGTAAGAACACCTTCAATTTTACCCCATTCCCTTTAAACCATAGTGTGGAATTGGTTCTTCCCATAAAAGACTAGATTTCGTCATCCCACCTTGCCAATGACCTTCATCTCAACAAGGGGGCATACCTCTTTGATGACTCAAACAGTCGACTCTTGAAGAAGCCATGCAATGGGCTCCACCTCAAGAGAGTCTATGCTTGATATAACCACTATGAGTCCCTTATAGCATAGTTTTTTCCTTTTCTTATTTTTCAACATTTTTTAGCACAAGTCAGGGGAAACACCATCAACTGCTAATTCAAAGTCACTTGGAATCAGTTCAAGACACCTCTCACATCTTCTTCTATCTCCTTATGAGACCATTGTCTCATGTTTAATGAATTAATTTCGGGACCATTTCCCACAAGTCACCTCGATTCACAAGCAATGACATAATGATGTGAGTGTCTACAGACCTATACTTGTATCTGTTGATGTATATGTAACTTCGAAATGTATTCTTCTATGTATCTTATGTATTGAAACCTGATGTTTATTCCAGGATGTTTCTATTATGTATTTAAGTCATGTTGTCATGCCCCAATGTTCCGATAGGGAGGATTAATAATGTAAACAAGTCTTGTCAAGTCATTAGGTAAGTCCCCACAGTTTCAGGGCACTTGAGTTATTATACACTAATTAAGGTGTAGGCTTGAGTAAGTAATTGTAAGTTGAGCCTACGTGATTAAGTGCACTTCAAGTGAATGGAAGAATATAAATAGAGAGTGAGACTCTCTATTTAATATACACATCATTCACTCACTCAAGTGTGGCGCATTAGTGAAGAAGGAAATACTGGGACTAGACAGAAGAAGAAGACTGTTGCTGTTGGGAGTGCATCTTACTGTTTTGGGGTCTTACATCTTGTGGTGATTCTATCTTTGAGGAAGTTGCAGGGTTTTCTCCATTTATGGTTTCCCTGATAAAAAATCTTTGTGTCTCTTGTCTCTTGCGGTGTGCTTATGTTATTGATGTGCTTGTTATTCTCTCAGTGAAAACATCCTAACATAATGGTAGCTTAAATGTTGAAAAACTAACATGGAATCAGAGCTAACCTGAGAAGAAGACACTGTGCAGCTGCGGGAACTAGGGCTTCCTAGTTTGTGAATCTTCCTCCACAAATTTTCAACAAAATTAAGGTGTAATTACTCTCCTCCATAGGGAACATCTTTCTATCGAAACATAATTCAATTATGAGGTTTTTCAGTTTTGGACCTGTCACTGGGGTCAAAAATTAGGGCTTTTTACAGAAGAGGAATTTTTCAATGAGCCCATGACTGGATTGATCTCCTCCCCAAAATCGAAGTTAGGAACAAATTTGAAGGCATTTGGGTGGACAGAACTCTGGAAAAGCAAAACCCTAGTTGCTCCTGAACCAGCTCTGCAGGATTTCAGCTCAAGTTTCAGATCCAACATCTTGAACCTGGTAAGATCTAAAATATTTTGTATTTCCATTTGAGGTTCTTATTTAAAGATGTCTCATCATACCAAGCTTGATGAAAATCTTGAGGGGGCTGATAACTTCCGAGCTTGGAAGTATAGGATCTCCCTGGTCCTGGAAGAGAATGAATTAGACTCCTACATTCATGAGGAGGTTCCAGTTCCAGAGGGAGATGAGGCAAAGGCCTTACATAAGAAGAATATGGTTATGGCAAAGAGGATCATTTCTGATTCTATCAAGGATCATCTTATCTCACAGGTGTCCTCTCTCAAGACACCTAAAGCTATGTTTGATGCCCTAACCAAATTGTTTGAAGGAAAGAACATCAATCGGAAGATGACCCTGAGGAACCAACTGAACAATGTGAAGATTCAAAATGCAGAAACTATCTAGTCATACTTCACAAGGGTTTCTCAGATCAAGGAACAATTAGAAGCTGTTGATGAAGAAGTGGAAAATGTAGAGATTGTGATGACTACATTGAATGGCCTCCCTAGGACATGGGATGCTTTCATCCAAGGAATTTGTGCGAGAAAGAAGTTGGTCAAGTTCAGCAGACTATGGGAAGAGTGCTCTCAAGAAGAAGCTTGAATAGCAGCTCGAGAAAAGAAGATGGGTAGTGAAGACCAAGCTCTCATAGTACGCTCCAAGACTCACTCCAAGTCTTCAAGAAAAAGGCTTCATCACTTCAAAGGTAAGCACTCTCACAAAGATAATACTAAAAGAGATATGTCTAGGGTCATATGCTATACTTGTGATGAAGTAGGACACTTTGCAAAAGATTGTCCTAACAAATAGAAGAAGATGAAGAAAAGCAACAAAAGAAGACATCATGCTCATGCTGTAGAGGATGATGAACCATCCAGAAAGAGATCCAGATATGAAAGTGAAGATTCTTCAATCGAGGATGAATATGTTCTGATATCAGCTCTCACAGGTAACTTTACTCATGGAAGTGATGATTGGCTCATAGACAGTGGGGCTTCCAAACATATGACGGGATTCAAGGAATCCTTTGTGAGACTACCAGACCATGAATCACCACACAAGGTGAAACTGGGAGATGACTACCAATATCCAATAAAAGGTAGTCGGGAATCTTCATACAAGCTAGACTCTGGTAAGTCTCTAACAATGAAAGATCTGTTGTTTTTTCCAGGACTAAAGAAGAACCTTCTATCCATTTCAACATTAGATGCAAAAGGAATGCGGGTGGCATTCGTAGATGGTCAAGTCATCATGTGGCCTAAAGGGAAGACTATCGATGATGCGGTAGTAATTGGAGAACAAGAAGGAGGCATGTACAAATTGAAGGGCCATCCAGAACAAGCCTTGATCCATGACATAGTAGAGCCAAATGAGCTTTGGCATAGAAGAATTGCACATGTACATTATAGAGCACTACCTATTGCAAGTAAAGCTGTCGAAGTTCTTCTAGAAATTCAAGCAAAACATGATGGGGTCTGCAAGGGATGTTCTAAAGCAAAGAATACTAAGAAGACATTTCCAAGCAGCTAAAGCAAAGCCAAGAGAATTCTAGAAATCATCGACTCCGATGTATGCAGTCCTATGTCATCAAACTCACTTAGCGGGTATGCATACTATGTTTCTTTTATTGATGATTTTTCTAGAAAGACATGGATTTATTTTATGAAAAACAAGGATCAAGTATTCAGCAAGTTCAAGGAATTCAAAGCCTTGATCGAGAACCATACTGAAAAGAAGATCAATACCATTCGATCAGATAATGGTGGAGAATTCACTTCAAATGAATTCAAGGAGCTATGCAAAGAATCAAGGATTAAGAGGGAGTTGTCCACTCCTTATAATCCACAACAAAATGGGGTTGCAGAATGGAAAAACAGAACTATCATGGAAGCTGCAAGAGCTATGCTTCATGATCAAGATCTACCTATGCATCTTTGGGATGAAGCTGCTAGAACAGTGGTGTATGTACAGAACCGTACTCCACATAGAGTACTCGAAAACAAGACTCCTGAAGAAGTCTTCTCTAACAAGAAACCAAAAGTCAGCCATCTTAGAATATTCAGCTGTCCCGTGTACATACATATTCCAAAAGAGAAGAGAACAAAATTAGATCCTTCAGGAAAGAAGGGCATATTTGTGGGATACTCTGAAAGCTCGAAGGATTACAAAATCTACTTTCCAGGATACAAGAATATTGACATCTACAGGGATGTGACATTTGATGAAGGCATAGCTTACAGTAAATCCAGAAAGAGACCTGCTAAAGAACCTGAAGAAGTGGAAACAAAAGGATCCAGAAGTCATGATACAATCATGGAAAAAGAAGCTCAAGAAGAATATCGAGAGTTCGAGGAACCACAAAGACCTGTAGATCCACCTCTAGAGAAGAATCCTCATAAGAGGAAACCTGCTTGGGTACATGAACTTATCCAAGGTGTGGAAAGATAGGGGCTCCAGAAGAGAATCATAGAGAAAGAAAGAGAACCAGATCTAATTCCGGGTATGTAGCTTTACTATGTGATTTTATTGATAAAGAACCTTCCAGTTATGAAGAAGTGACAGATCAGAAAGAATGGAAGGATGCTATGATCGAAGAGTATCAATCGATCATGAAGAATGATGTTTGGGATGTTGTCCCAAGACCAAAAGGGAAGTCAGTTGTCACTTCCAAATGGATCTACAAGATCAAGCATGTTGTGGACGGTAGTATTGAAAAGTATAAGGAAAGATTGTAGCTCGAGGATTCTCTCAGAAAGAGGGAGTAGACTATGAAGAGACCTTTGCACCTATAGCCAGATACACTTCCATTAGATCAGTACTTGCTCTGGTTGCAGTGACGAAGTGGAAGATACACTAGATGGATGTCAAGACTGCTTTCTTGAATGGTGTAGTAGAAGAGGAAGTGTATGTAGAACAGTCACTCGGTTTTGAGACACGTGACAGAGAGTCTCATGTATGCATACTGAAGAAAGCCCTGTATGGTTTGAAATAGGAACCCAGGACTTGGTACGGCAGGATTGACAACTTTCTATCCAGTTTGGGATTTACCAAAAGTAAAGCAGATTCCAACCTTTACTACAAGGTTGAAGATGGAAACCCAGTGATTCTCCTACTATATGTATATGATCTATTTGTGACAGGTACAGATGGGTTGATTGCTGATATGAAGAGAAAGATTGCTGCTGAGTTCGAAATGAAGGACTTGGGGATGATGCATTATTTTCTAGGTATGGAGGTGTGGCAGAATATAGATGGGATCTTCCTTGGACATGGGAAGTATGCAATAGAGATCCTGAAGAGATTTGGGATGATGGACTGCAAGGCTTTGGCTACAACTATGGCATCGAACCTAAAGCTATTGAGTGATGCTTCATCAGAGACGGTTGATGCTACGATGTATAGTCAGATGATTGGGTCATTGATGTACCTAATGAACATGAGACCAGACATTTTCTTTGCTGTGAACACCTTGAGCCAATACCTAACAGATCTGAGAAGTGTTCAGTTGATTGCTGCAAAGCATATTTTGAGGTACCTAAAGGGTATAGTTGATTATGGGCTCAAGTACGATGCAAATCAGAAGATTAACCTGGAGGGTTATGTTGATTCAGGTTGGGTAGGTAGTGCCATCGACATGAAGAGTACTTCAGGATGTTGCTTCAGTATGGGATCAGGTGTGATCTCTTGGTTTAGCAGGAAGCAATCCTATGTGGCACTGAGTACAACTGAAGTAGAGTATGTCGCAGCTTGTTCAGCTAGTTGTGAGGTAGTATGGCTGCAGAAGCTACTGTATGATATATTTGATCTCCAGTTGGATGCTACTTGTATACACTGTGACAACCAAAGTTGCGTGAAGTTGTCAGAGAATCCAATGTTCCATGACAAGTCGAAGCATATCGAGATCAAGTATCACTATATCAGGGATATGGTGCAGAGAGGAGCAGTGAAGCTCCTGTATGTTGCGATGGAGGAATAGATAGCTAATGTATTGACAAATCCATTGGCTAGGCTGAAGTTCGAGTACTTCAGACAGAGACTTGGTGTTCTCCAGATCGAGGCTTCCTCCCAGAGAAAGTGATGAGACCCATAGCCATTCTGACATGGTGAGAGGATTGGTTCCTTCCATGGTCAGATGTAAGGGCTGAACCATTCCGTCATGGTGAGAGGATTGGTTCCTTCCATGACTGATATGAGTACTGACTGCCATTCTGGGAATGGAGGCACCTGGTCAGTTACCAGGAACACTCAGTCAGGGACTGAGAGAGCCATTCTGATGAGTAGGTCAGATATAAGGGCTGAACCATTCTGTTCATGGCTAAAGGATTAGGTTCCTCCCATGTCATATGTGAGTGTTGGCCATTTTATCAAGTAGGATAGATGTAAGGGAAACTGCCACTCTCAGGGAGAGTGGAGGCGCCTAGTCCATTACCAGGTAGCTCAGTCAGGGACTGGGGGCCATTCTGAGGAGGGAGTAGGATTCAGTTCCTACTAGGTTAGATGTGAGTGCACAAATCTATCATCACTGTGGTAGGAGGGGCTCCAACCTGGATGAGAGTATTTCATCATTGTGAGCGGAAGTGGTTCTAGCCTGGGTGAAAAGAACTGAGTTCTTTCATCATTGTGAGCAGATGTGGTTCCAGCTTGGATGAAAGTGAGGAAATATTCCATCATTGTGAGTAGATGTGGTTCCATCCTGGGTGAAAAGAACAGAGTTATTTCATCATTGTGAGCGGATGTGGTTCCAGCCTGGATGGAAGTGCAGAACTCCTCCATTATTATGAGCAGGATGTGTTCTATCCTGGATGGATGTGAGTACTGTGCCCTTATGACGAGTAGTTCAGATGTAAGTGTAGAGCCATTTCACAGATGGTAGTTGATGTGCCTACCATGCTGGTGAATGTGAGCGCTGGGCCTTTCTGATGTGATTCTAGTTTACTACATGATCAGATGTGAGTCCTGGGTGTGCCTTTCTGACGAGCAGGTCAGATGTAAGTGCTAGGAAAAGACCTACCTAGTAGCTAGGCCTACAACAAGCATGAAAAAGGGCTGGCTCTGTAGAACTTCCTATGACGAGATAGTACACACATGATGATAACCAGATCAAGCTATGATCCAGATCCAGTTATGATGACTTCGAGAGATCCAGATCGAGTGATGATCTAGATCCAGTAGTGATGATCCAGATCGAGAGATGATCCAGATCTAGATCCAGATCAAGTGATGATCTAGATCCAATCCAGTGATGATGATCTAGATCGAGTGATGATCCAAATCCAGTGATGATGTTCTATGATGATATAGATCAAGTGATGATCTAGATCCAGATCTATGATGATCCAGATCGAGAGATGATCCAGATCTAGATGAATTGAAGATGAAGATGACTTGAAGACGAAGATGATCCAGTTGATACAGAGAAGAAGAATAGTGTTGAAAATCATGTCGAAATAATACCTTCCTAGTTAAGAGGGAGTGTTGATGTATATGTAACTTTGGAATGTATTCTTCTATGTATATTATGTATTGAAACCCGACGTTTATTCTGGGATGTTTCTATTATGTATTTAAGTCATGTTGTCATGCCCCGATGTTCCGATTGAGAGGATTAATAATGTAAACAAGTCTTGTCAAGTCATTAGGTAAGTCCCCACATTTTTGGGGCACTTGAGTTATTATACACTAATTAAGGTGTAGGCTCAAGTAAGTAATTGTAAGTTGAGCCTACGTGATTAAGTGCACTTCAAGTGAATGGAAGAATATAAATAGAGAGTGAGACTCTCTATTTAATATACACATCATTCACTCACTCAAGTGTGGTGCACTAGTGAAGAAGGAAATACTGGGACTAGACAGAAGAAGAAGAATACTGTTGTTGGGAGTGCATCTTACTATTTTGGGGTCTTACATCTTGTGGTGATTCTATCTTTGAGGAAGTTGCAGGATTTTCTCCATTTATGGTTTCCCCGATCAAAACTCTTTGTGTCTCTTGTCTCTTGTGGTGTGCTTATGTTATTTCCATGCTTGTTATTCTCTCAGTGAAAAGATCCTAACATAATGCTAGCTTAAATGTTGAAAAACTAACAGTATCACACTTATCAATCGCTACTCATGCAAGTGTTCTGACCACCACCTGTTAAGGGTTACCATTCTTTAGTTTTGTTTTGTATTTTTATCACATAATTGTCTTTTCCATTCGTCGTACCTTACGTGGACTTCTGGACCATTGTCCACGAAACAATTTACTTTTCTTGTACGTATTTGTCATATAACTACTCCCGTACTTGCACTCACATCGCATGTAGTCAAGTTCGTTCACCGCAACACACACACACGCTCTCTTGGCCTCTGTCTGAGAGCGACCTCAGTTTGTGTGCCTCTGCTGCACTGACTCACGATCCTCTGCCGCGATCTATCCCACGCATGTATTGGTATGTTTGAGAGCCTTCTGCTCCGTCCATACTATGTGGATGACCGTTGGACCTCTGTCCACTGTCCCGACAGGGGGCATTGCCTATGCCACTGCAATCAGTTGACCACACTATAGTTTTGTTTAAGCTCTTTTCTAACTCCTTAAAACAATGAAAATATTACCAAGCATAGCTGCTTCCTTTCCCACTTGCTAAAGTATAGGAAAGGGAATCTACATCGTCTTGTTTACCTCATTTTGTGGACCATGTAGACCATCAATTGAAAAGGACCTTCTTGGCACACTCAAGACAAGACCATTCCCCTCTGCATACTTTTATTCTTTCTCAACCAGAGAAGCCGCACTTTACGAAAAAGCTCACCACGGGTTGTTGTTAAGCTCTTTTCCAGCCTTCTCATCAAGAAAAGATCACTGAGCAAACTTGGTTTTCTTCATGCTCGTAAAAGTATCTGAATGAATATCCAGTCAGTATAGGTAGTCCAATCAGGTAAAGAAGTCTCTCGTCCCCTACAGGATGGCTGAGCTCTCGTATGTATACTTTTATCCTTTTTTGGGCACAGGAGAGTACCAACGAAAAAGAAACCCCACTGGAGTCTTCTTTGTGCTTTCAGACTCTCTAAAATTGAAAGCACCATCGAGCATTTACCTTCTCAGGCTCATCAAAAATCCATGAGATCGTACCACAATGGTGTCCCTAGACACCACCCCACAGAATACAGTTTGCAGCATTCCCCCTTTGGGTTTCCTTTGTTCAGAGTACTATGCAATGAGTCTTCCTTAGATCCCATCAATTTCAAAAGTGTCTACCTCCTCCAAGCATTTCCCATCTACAGTGACATTCCCGGTATTACAGGTGTGATCCCATTCCCATGAGTCAAGTTTCATTTGCTTCCTGGTCTGCCCTGCCATCACACTCTGAACAAAGGAAGATTGATTCCACCACACTCCCCCTACCCCTGCTCAATTATTTCCCTCCCCCTCCCCCCCCATTCAGTGGGTCAGTCCGCAAATTGTCTCACAGCTTTCGGTTATCTCCCTCACACTCCTAGTCAAGGAAACATTATTGCCTTGGCTAGGGGCATGTCTCCCTATGTCAATGCCAACACACATATTCCAGAGGATAGACCCAGAGGTCCCTGTATCCTGGTTTCATTGACATCATTGATGAGTTCCTTGGACCACTTGAGAGGATTTCTTAGTGCCTCTTGGGATGGTTGTTTCTCACGTGCTCGACTTCAACTCCATCATTGCACCGTTGAGATTCGTATAGGGTTGGTTCGTGCAGTACTTGGTCAAAGACCAAGGATGTCACCTGACTCTAGCATATTGATGAGTCTATTTGAGGGACCTAAATAATTTATGTCCCTTGTGATTTTTGGGTTGCATTGGAGACAGTATTCAAAAGCCCCAACAGTGCTTCAATATACCTTTATGATTGATGCAACATACTGGTACCACGGAGACTCTCGTTCTCAACCAGTGAGTCCATACAGATATGTACCATTCCAGATCTAGCATACCATCAATCATGAAGATATAGCATTCAATGAGAATGCCATGGGTCCAATGTACCAGATCAACATTGTATTCAGCCTCACATGGAGGCAACCATTATTGTAACATCAGTTGTATATGACCAGCTCTTGTATTTTAGAGCATAGATCAAATTATTCTTTTGACATTGTCATGAACATGGGGATGCCTACCTCATCCATATACATGTCACACATTATTTGTATCTCACCCATTGATGGGAACCATATTAATACAAAAAACAAAAATCCACCATGCTCCAGCCCCGAGAGCACCACCTCACCGCAGCAAATCCTATGATGACCATCGACCATACGTTGAGCTCCTACCCTCACACATCAGGGGGAAATCTATTAACCCAAAACATCCCTCACTAATCTCTCTATGACCTACACCACCCAAGGACACCACTTCACAACCCTCCATTAGACCCCCACACCCTCAAAATAGCTTAAGGATGAAGAAAAGGGCTTAAAAACCCCCAAAAAGAGCCCAAAATACTCTCCTAGGAGCTAAAGCCTGCAAAAAGGGGCTAAAACCCTAAAAGTAGCTAAAGTCCCCAAAAAGAGGCTAAAACCCTAAAAGGAGCTAAAATTAGGGCGAAAGGGGATAAAATCCCAAAAAGGGGGCTAAAGCCCAGACCAAGGGCTTAAAACCCTAAAACCCCAAAAAAGCTATAAAAGGAGGGTGGGGGGTCACTCTCAAAACACTTCTCCCTTGCATACTATTATGCTGCCCATGGATGCCTTGAGACACCTTTTCCTCTCAAGACACCCACTCCCTCTCCTCCATCTCCATTGAACCATTTCTCCCTCCATCCAAGAGAGGTGCTTCCACAAGCTAGGGTATGGTGGCCCATTTCCACTAGAGAAGGTATAGCTTGTCTTTCATGTTTTATTTCTTTGCTTCTTAGTTTTCTTTGCTTTCTAACCATTGTTTCCATTTGCAAGTTTTATGTTTAACATTGTTTTGCAGGCATTTCAATCTATTGTAGCTTAGGATTTGATTGCAGGTCTTAGGAAGCAGAACCCTAACCCTTGTTTGTAGAGGGGTTCACCATTGCTTCTCTTCTTTTTGTTCTTAGTTTAGTTTATAGTAACTGTTCTTTACATTTCATTTTTATTTTCTGCATTTATCCATGCAAGAACCTTCCCTTCTTTCCTATAGACAAAAAGGGAGCCATTCATGCCCCTATAGCAAGGAGAAATCCCTGCTACAAGCACTATACGATTGACTTCCCCTTCATGGATCACGCCAAGCAGGATATTCAGAATGAATTCCAACATGGTACCAATACAACCATTCCAACTCAACCCAACCTGACACCAATAGGCCCTCCACCTATGGTGCTCCAAAACCCATTACCGCTCCAAGGGATGGTAGCAAGGCCTAACAGTGCCAACCAACGTTATCCCTACAGTTGACACTACTTTCAATGACACATACACCTCCTCATTATTGAATGTAGGCCCTCGGTTGTTTGTCGACACTACCATGATGACTTCCTTCTCCTTCGTGTCACCACTGCTGACACTAAATGAGACCGTGGATTTGTACATGCTCTCATCCAGTACTGCTAGACCTAAACATCAACCACAACTGCAGCTCCAATAGTAGCCGCAACATCATGTGCAACCGCAACCACAACCACATCCCCACATGCAATCATCAGGGATTTACTTGGGATCCTCCCCTGTCCACACAATTCCCTTCATATTTCCCCCACCTGGTGTCATGAGTAAGTCAGTAATGGCTACCTTAAACTTACCCAACTTCATATTGGGGATTCCTATGTGGTACCTAGATCCACCGGCCCAACCTCCGATACCCCATGTCATGTTAACCCTTGTTCAACCCATTGCGGTAGAATCATGTCCCCCACCTTGTTCACAAAATCCAACCACTGCACCTGCACCTACTGGGCCCCACCCAAAAAGGGCCAGGGGAAAAAATGTGAAAGCAACAGTTGAACCCCGGGAGATCCTACCATGCGCTACATGCAATGAGTAGGGCCATGCAACCCAAAACTATCCTAAAATCCCCATGATCCATACACATTTAGATTCCATGTATACAACATAAAAAATCCCCGTGGTTGAGCTCCCAACTGGACCAACAAAGAAAAAGAAGTCATTGAGAATGAACCATACTTGTGCCCTTTGCGGATTGTATGGACACTATTCTCACCACTGCCATGAATTTTCCAAGTTTTGAACAGCTCTAGTGAACCTTTGACAGCATGCCCTTGAAACTGATATCACTCTCATCAAAGAAATCCACCCCCCACATCCTTCTTCAAATACCATGTCCATCTACATAGTGTCCAGTTCCACAGACCCAATTATCCCTGCAGTCACTAACAGCTCCTCCAACCTGTCCCACCATTGCTTCTACAATGATGAGGAGATACTTGAAGCCTTAATGGCTCCTGAATACCCTTGGGATGACATGCACCTGTTGAGGCCTAGAAATTCATAGGCGGCAACAGTAAGGGTTTCTCCCCAATCAGCGTTCCCAACTAGCCCGCTGACTGTTTGGTATAGGGAATCCGTCCGGTTTACGGTCCGGCTACCGTAGGTCAAAGTAACAATAAGGGTTTACCGGTTGCGGCCCGATCCAATGGAATTTTTATTTTGACTTAAGGTATGCAATGCATGTGCCTATCTTAACCATGCAGGGTGATAAAGATGCAAGGAACTACACAATGTGCTGCGCAGGTTCTTACCTCTCGTCTTATGTTCACAACATCTGAACCACATATGCAACTAAGAAGTAAGATGACTAACTATCTATCCCCGGGGAGCCAGAAAATGATTATTTGTGAGTAATGTACTACTTTCATGCATGATAAACAAAATTACAGATAGCTGATATTTACATTTACAACACATAAGTGAGAAAATATTCTAACAACCAGATAGCCAATTGTTATATAAAAAAACACATACCTTACTCTGAGTGAAATTTCCATAAATAAAATCAGAAATTATTCAACCAGACATAGGTCATAAAGTTAGAACAATCTCACAATTCACAGACATAAGCTGAAAAATAAAGTAATTCATCTTTCTGCCGTCCATGGTACAACATTTGGAACACTTCACTGTTCTTTCCCCAACAGGCAAACCAAAACTCTTTATTGTAAAATGGAGTAGTTCTTCTTACACTAAGTCCTCCAGTCTCACTGGGAAAAAGCCCCTTTTCTTCTGTCTATTTTCCCTAGTTTTATACAAAAAGCAAAATTGGTTGGGTTGCCCAAAGTGACCTTTGGGCTCCCCAACGTTTCAATTTCCCACAACCTTTTACAAAATATGATCGGTCCTTCTCATGAGGAGGGTTCCGCTTGGTCTTCCAAGAACTTTCTCCATGCTGCTACTTCAGCAGCGAGACTCTCAAACGAGTTGGGTTCCAGGAACTGAATGTTCAGCTCGAATTTGTCAGCTTGCTTCCGAATGGCCTCAATTCTGGACATGTTCAAAGGTACCTGTTCCTCCAAGAGCTATACACTAATGGCTGTGTGGCCTATTTCATTCCTGAGGATTTGTTCATCAATAGCTCTGATGCATTGCACTTTGGCCTCCTCATCTTGTTTCCTTTTCTGCAACATTTCTGCAAATGCATCATGAATTGGGAACTCGTGCAATCTCTGCTCAGCTTCTGCCTGACAACGATTGTATGCGACCAAGGCTCTTCTGAAGAATTCTGCGCATGCTCCCTTCGTTTTCTTGACATTCTTTTGAAAATCTTCTGCAGTGTTGACGGCAAATTCTATTAGGTCATGGTCCCGCTTCAAAGCTTGTTTATCTTTGACTACTAGCGCAGCTGGGACTTCTTTGTCATCCTCCATCCTGGTTATTCTTGAAGTCAGTACTTCAAGTATGTCTTGCGATCTGTCCACAAAATAAGAAGCTGTGTCTAAAATTTCGTCCAGTCTGCCATCAATCTGGAGGACCTGACATCTTTCCTCCTCTAGAGCAGTCTGTAGGTGCAGTACCTTAGCTTTCTGAGCCAAGATGTGATCTTTAACTGGCTGCAAGTTGACCTGCTGTGCCTTTGCTGCTTCCAGTTGCTTTTCCAGATCCTTAATGCTCAAGGTATTGGATTCATATATGATCTTTTGCTGCTCTATCAGGTCTTCTATCTTTACCCTCAGCTGCTCCTTTTGATCCTTTAAATTTTGAATCTCCTGTTGTGCTTTACCCAGGGCTTCTTGTGTTGTTTCTTTCACCTGGACTTTCTGCTGAATGGCATGGATTTCGCTCTTCGTGGCTTCCATTTCCTTAAGCACATGCTCATATTTTCTTTTTAGCCTATTTCTTTCCTCTCTTTCCCTTCTCAGGGCGTCTTTAAGCTGAGAGGAATTATTCTTGGTTGAATCTATCTCCTTCATCATTCGATCTACATTATCCTCCGTAGCGTCTATTCCTACCCTGCCAGCCCTTATGACAAACATTGGATCTTTATCTGTCCCGACCATCACAGCTTTATTTGTTATCATTGTACTAGTCATTCCTTCGGCCTCTATCTTCTGCTCAGTTCTCCTCATAATCCTTTTGGTAGCCCTGTCATATTATACTGTGCTGAAATCAGGGACTTATTCCCCCTTTTTCTGTGCAAAGAGTACTAACTGAAGCATGGGGGTTGTAGGAGTGATAGTAGCGGGCACTTGCAGGATATGCACCTCAGGGTTCTCCTCACCTTGACTTTGTTCTGGTGGTGTTTCAGAAGCTGATTGTTGTATCAATTCTATCTTCTCAGCTTCCTGTTTTTGAAGCTCTTCATCCAGCTTTCTCTGGGCTTCCTCAGCTACTTGCTTAGCAGCTTCCTCTGTTTCTCTTGCTGTTTCCTTTACTCGTTCAGCTGCATCCTGGGAAACTTTCCTCTTTTCTTCCTCTCCTTTCCGGAGCCATTCTGTAGCCTCCTCTTCTAATCTCTGAGCCTCCTCTCTTATTCTTCAGGCTGTTTCTTCCACCTTAGCCTGTTCAGCCTTCTCTTGTTCAGATCCTTCCCCACCTTTGGTGGAGTGCTTTGGTTTGAACCTTTTATTGAGTGCTGTCATGTTCAGGGCTCTTCTGAACACGGATTCATCATTATCGAAATGATGGGTGTACTCATAAAACACCTTGTGCTTTCTGCAATGCTCAGCCATTCTTTCATGAGTGTCATTTATCCTGAAGGTCATCTCCCCAAAATGGAACTTCCGTAGTTCCTCTATAAATTCTGGACCTTGTTTCACATTGGCGAAACTGTAGTTGCCTAACTTAAATGGTAAGGGTGGATAGACAGCCTTCTTCTTATGAAATAAGTAATGACCAACTCCGTCAATAAACACCTGTCTAACAGCCTCCTGATGGATGATATAATCTGTTGCATACTTGGGAATAAGATAAGGTGTCTTTGACCCACCAAACATTCTCAGATACATTCCGTTCTCTGTCAAGAAATAATCACCGTATTCCTCTATTACCTGCATGGCTTCTGCAGACATGCAGTCACATTCCTTTCGGAAGACAAGAGTGTGCAGAGGCATGATAAAATGCTCACAGATTTCTCGGTAGTAACTATAGTATTGATGAGCCCCCAGTAGCTTAAAGGCTGCATACACGGGCATTCTGTCCCTGTCCCAAACACATTTGAGCCCGGGGAAGGGCTAGTGGCATATTATGCAGTCAATCAGGATCGAGCTCATATAAAACTCGTATTTTTTCTGTTGTACTCCTCCTTTTGCTGCAGCTATACAAGAAGATAGACTACTAGATACTAGGCTGGACTAGTTGAAGATGGTTCCTTCTGTGGCCACATAGAAAATTAGGGGTATCCATTCGAATTTGAATAATCTACCATTGGCCCTCCTGAAGATCCTTTAAATTTTGAATCTGTAAGGGGCTCTAAGGGTGGCTGTGTCATAATCTTCAGTAGCTCTATGTCTATAGATCTTCCCTGGTAATAGCATTCTCCTCATGGTTTCTATCAAATCCATCCTGAGATTGTCCAACCACTCATTGGACAAGAAAACTTGAGGCTCAGGAAAGTGGTAGCTAAGGCCACATATCCAGGGCTAAAGGAAGCATAGCCCTGACCTTCAACATTACAGATAAGCATTGAACCATGGTTTGTGTGTGGCAAGATCCACCTCATCAACTCAGAACATGGAAACATTTCTGGCCTGGTGGCAACCTTCATAATTGCAGATTTTTCTATGTTTGCGTAGATGTGTTCCTCCTCCAGGCCCATATCTGGAACTTCCCTACGGGAAATCAGCCTGTGTATGTCTCCCCACTTATACTCAGGGTCCACCCCTGTGACACACTATGTATCCTCATATATGTACTTAGTTGGTAGGTCGGCCTCTATTGCTGTTTGTTCTTCTACCACAGGGGCCTTCTTTTTCTGTCTTCTGGACATGTTGAAATCTTCCTGCAATGTAAAACATCATTATATTAAGCCTTTCAAATTTGTGAACAATAAGAAGCAGTTTATTCTTTCTCCATTGTCTATGTGACTATAATGATACCAGATATAGGCTCTTCAAATTGAAGGATTTGAACTAGTCACGTAATCTATTGAGCTGTGCTATTGTCTTACATCAATGTGTAAGTAAGAAAGCAACCCTCACATGCATACACAACCAATCTATACACTGACTATCTGAAACTATCAGCACAAAGACTCAGACTACTTCTGCAATATAGCGAGCAAGGTCCTAATGCTGCGGGATTAAAACTAGCATTATTCATCCCATGCCCTATTATCAACATTGCATGGTTTCATAGGATGCCATTTTAAATAAATGATATGCAGTGCAAATGCATAACTCTCAAATGTAGGGCACATGACTAAAAAAGAAAAAAAATCCGAATTCGACATGGCACTACGGTAAAAGCTCATGTTATTTGCAGGTGGAGATTTACATAGTTGCGACTATACTACGGGAATCCAAAACAAATCTTCGCACAGGGGAACCCCACCAGCGCCATTACTCATTCTACCCCTGAGACTTTGAATAATGACCGCAGCACGGCCCTAGGGTTTCACAGTGGCCGGCAATGGCGAATTGCGCGGCGCGGAGGCTAAGGTTAGGGCTCGAGGAACAGGGAATCAAATAGCCGGGAATCTATCATGAAACAATTGGCGAAAACCCCATCCACAATGTTTAAGGATGTCATCATACAAGCACTGAACCAGGTGCAGGCGGCATAATGGCCGCCTGCACCGTGTCTTCCTCTATCGCTAAGGGCGAACTAAAACGGAGGAGGTAAATGAAACGCGGGCTTTTTTAAAAGGAAAAATCCCCCTCTTCTAACCGCACAAGCTATCCAACCCCAAAACAATAAAAGATAAACCGTGGACGCAAACTACCGGGGAAACGAAAACACCAACCCTAGCCGTGGGTACAAAACACCGTATGTGGGCGAAACGGAAATACGGGGACCCAATCCTAGTAACCTCCCCACCAAAACCAACAATATCCAACCAAACTTTGAAAAGCACTAGGCAAGGCAACACGATCCTACCTGGCAGGGATGCGCTGCTGCTGTGGTGACAATGAAGAAGCTCTTAATCGACAGCTGGATGTGGGTACCGGTACGATGCTCCACGAGATTCGTGAGTTCGACAGCGTTGACAGAGTGGGTGCAACAAAATAATGATAAAACCCAAAAAAACGCCCCTCCGCATATATAAAACTCCGCACGTGTGACGGATCAACTCAATCGGAGCGGATACGAAATTTTAGTCGGGCTCCAAAGCTCAGCCCTTTCCGCAACGACGGACCATCCTCCATACTCCATCACCCGCAACACAAAAAAAAGATTATGCGATCGAGAAACGCGGTCGGGCGACGGCCGATACATTGGTCAGATGACCAAGAGTTCGGCCACACCCGCAACGGCGGATGCAACAGGGAAGTAAGCACTCTACAGGGCTCCGATACACGTAGTCGGTAGTAAACGAAAACTTCATAGTTCCCAACGATCCGCAACGACGGAGACGGAAGTTTTACCCCCCTCCGACGCGGAATGAAAACAACATCCGCAACATAAAAGAAATGTCAACTCCCTCGCAACGATAAAACAAAGCCTCCATCCTCCGCAACAGTCGGCGCGAAACAAACAGTCGGGAGCCAGAACACATCCGTAACGGCGGGGCAACAATACCAAAACGAGATTTGAACGACACCCGCAACGGCGGCCTGGACACGAAAATTAAGAGCTGAAGGACACCCGCAACGGCGGGATAGTCAAAAGAAAAAACCTCCCGATACAAGAAAACTTTGCAATGAAAGCCTTAAAAGTTTTGCACAACAGCAAGAAGCTCAATTTAAGATGAAATTTAAGGCATGAAATGAGGAAAACCAAGTGATTTGTAGTAACCACAATGTCTGGGAGACGCTTTAAAATCCATAGGCCACAATCAAATAGGCTGAAAACAAGAGGAAATCTGACTAATTCAAAGTAAAGGAGGGTCCCAAATTTTTTTAGAATTTTGGGAAAGTGTTGCAGCTGCAACAATTGGCGACTACCTGGTGAACCCCAGATCTCTAGATTAACTTTCTTTCTAAGCTTGAAACTGCATGAATTAAAACTGAAATCTTCTAGCCATATGCATTCCTAAGCCAATCTGATTATGCATCAATATCATTATAAGAATCCTCTCTTTTCGGGAAAGGGTAACACCATTAGTGTTTCAGGTCTGAATAACTATTGGGAGGCCAAATAAATGGAGTTCATTTTACCTGCCCTTTGGGGTTTACAGCTTTGACACCACAGGATTTTGATAGAAAGTGAACAATATTATCCCTTTGTTCCTCATTCCCATGCCATTTTGTACTTTTGTGCTTTCTAAACTTTAGTTCTTTGATATGAGTCCTCCTGCGGGCCTTTCTTACTGAATTTTTTAAATTCAGGATCCTCTATCCCATAGTGTCCTTTTGTGTGAATGATATATTTTATATTTCTATTCACGGACGGAGAGGATCTTGTGGCCATTTGTTACTTTATGCTTTGAGATTTATGCTTTTTGGAGCTTTGCTCTGATATGTTTTGTTTCTTTTGGAAGAAGTGACTCTTAAGAGATTTTAGCCTTTTTCTTAATTCATGGCATGGGATCATTTATATATGATAAACTGCCTCACTCTTCTTCCTCCTAGTGGGTCTAGTGCTGTCACCCCCTTGGGTATTTAAGATGTGAAGTGGATGGAGCCTCTAAATAGTACTTTAGACCCTTTTTACTTTTGAGTTATTTACCGGGATTCAGTAAGACTTCAAATGAATGAACTGCCTGTTAGGAATACAATTGCTAGAAGAAATCCTACACTTTAAAACACAGTCCTCTTGCTCAGGATTTTAGTTAATACAAACCTCTGACGTTTCCATTGCATCCAAAAGTTTGTCTCTTATTCAAAAACAAAAGAAAACTAGCAACCGTAAGAAAATAGCAGCATAACATGTAATTAAATAAAGAAAGCATTAAACTAAAACCAAGAAAGCATTTAGCATTAAGAAAATAAAGCAATTTATTTATGTAGATAAGAAAAACAGCAAAACAAAAATTTGCCCATCCCAAAATTTTCAAATTTAAAGAACAAGGAATGAGCGGGATTTCAAACCTGAAAAGTCTAACCATGGTCCAGCTGTGCAGTTATTGAGATGGAACCCATATCTAAAATTCTGCAATCATTTCTTTCAGCCTGAGGGAGTTGAAGGAGCACAGACTGAGTGTCCATCACCGGGTTGGCCCTCTTTAAGGAAGGGTGTTCAAGCTTAAGCTCAGTAAGATAGTTTCCCAAAACAGAATCAGCAGATTCGTTTCCTTCCCCCAACTCAGTGACATTTTTTTTCATAAAAGGCTCTCTTAGAATCTTAATCAAGTTTGGGCTGCCCTTCTGGGGTAACCACAAATGAGACCAATCTGAAGCAAAGTATCCGTTTAGTCTCGATGTCCAATCTCGGTTTAAAATCATCCCATAACCATCAGGAATGTCTGCTATTATGATGTCAATGTAATGGCATATCCTTTTGTTTGCAGACAGCTGAATCATCACGTTCTTCATTTCTCCTACTACCTTGACACTAGTTTTGTCAAGTTGTGTGACATCCCAAAGGGTAGGATTTATCTGCCCATTGAGTTTTTTGCATACTACCAGAGGCATAACATTTGTGGATGATCCAGAATCTACCAAAAAATTATGGACATTGTGATTTAAAATTTCAAGAGTCACAAGGAAAGGTGGAGCGCTGGTTTTCATTGTCTTGATGAGCTCAATCTTTTCTTCTACTGGTTGGTTTGTTGTGAGCAACTCCTCCTTTAGCTTACTAGTTGTGATTTCTTTATCATCTTCCACAGGTTTGACAAGTTTAATGGGTGGATCTGTTTCCTGTTTGTCCTGAATATCTTTAAGTGAGTAATCTTTAGCCCTCATATCAGCCTGCCCCTCTATCTCCTTTTGCAAATCCTGACCTTTTGACATTATTGCATTGTTCTCAATGGCCAAGTTCTCATTTTTTGTGGTTGTAAGTGTATGCTGAGATTGGAGAGAATTTTCTTCAGTATTAAACAGTGAAACTCCATTCCATGAAAACATAGTATCATCCTCTGTCTTTTCTATGGTTTGTTTCTCTTCTAACTCCTTGCCATTGTCTCTAGTCAACTCTGGGTCCAACAGCCTAGTCATCACCCATGTCATTTAATGTATCCATTGAGGGCATTTCTTCTCAGAGTGGGGTAGTTGGTGAAAAGTATAGAAATCATCCCCTCCTACCTCTGTTATGTTAATTGATGCCAAATTGGGAGGGGAAACTTGCCATTGGTTGTCATCCTCTTTTCTGGGATAGGGAGGCTTATTGGTTATTTGAATATCCCTATCTTTCTCCAACTCTACAAATCGGTTGGATATCCTCTAAATCACCTTCATCATCTCATGGTAATCATATGGCTGGCCTTCTCTAGGTTTGGACAGCAATGAGCTTCTTTTTACAGCGGTTTTCGCTTCAACTGAGTCAGGATAGTCCTCTATACTCTCACTTTCAGCCTCTACTCTTTCAGACTCTTGATAAGTTTCCACCAATGTAGGTTTGATTTTCATCTTGGCAAACATGGCCAGCTCAGGTCCTAGGGCTGAGGTATAATACTCAATTAAAACTTTGTCTGAAGGTCTGTCCACAGCAGCAAATTTTTTTAAGTACAATGAAAATCTCTGAGTGAAACTTCGTACCTTTTCATTCTTTTCTTTTCTCAACAAACCAAGCCCTTTCATCAACGAGGCATGCGTCTTCTGAGTGGTGTATTTATTCCTGAAAACCCTTTCAAAAGTATCCCAATCAGGAATGGAATTTACAGGTAGTCCAAAGTACCAGGATGTTGCTTCTCCTTTCAGAGTATGAGGAAAAAGCCTGCACACTACATCTTCATGCTCTCCAGCCCTTAGCCCCTTTAGCGCTAGGTAAAAGCTTTGAAGGTGATCATCTATAGCAATATGGTCCGCAGGGTCAAACTTAGGTAAAATCTTGTCAAAGGCTTGAGGCAGGTTGTGCAAAGGAGGAGTTAAGTTCAGAGGTGACCTAGCCTTCCATGCTGGCAAAGGGTTAGGTTGATTACCGGCCATGAGCAAAAATGAACGAGTAACACTAGGAAAACAGGGTTTCAAGGATAGAACTGGAAACCTCAAACTTGGGTTAAAATGAAAGCTTCAACACATCTGCTGGTAGGGTAGTCTCGGGAAAACAAATTCCACGGCCAGCCTTTATTGGCGGCCCTCCTTCTAGCGCCAAAACTGTTGAGGCCTAGAAATTCGCAGGCGGCAACAGTAAGGGATTCTCCCTAATCAGCGTTCCCAACTAGCCCCCTGACTGTTTCGTATAGGGAATCCGTCCGATTTACGGTCCGGCTACCGTAGGTCAAAGTAACAATAAGGGTTTACCGGTTGCGGCCCAGTCCACCGGAATTTGTATTTTGACTTAAGGTATGCAATGCATGTGCCTATCTTAACCATGCAGGGTGATAAAGATGCAAGGAACTACACAATGTGCTGCGCAGGTTCTTACCTCTCGTCTTATGTTCACAACATCTGAACCACATATGCAACTAAGAAGTAAGATGACTAACTATCTAAACTACTAACTATCTATCCCCGGGGAGATAGAAAATGATTATTTGTGAGTAATGTACTACTTTCATGCATGATAAACAAAATTACAGATAGCTGATATTTATGTTTACAACACATGAGCGAGAAAATATTCTAACAACCAGATAGCCAATTGTTATATAAAAAAACACATACATTACTCTGAGTGAAATTTCCATAAATAAAATCAGAAATTATTCAACCAGACATAGGTCATAAAGTTAGAACAATCTCACGATTCATAGACATAAGCTGAAAAATAAAGTAATTCATCTTTCTGCCGTCCATGGTACAGCATTTGGAACACTTCACAGATCTTTCTCCAACAGGAAAACCAAAACTCTTTATTGTAAAATGAAGTAGTTCTTACACTAAGTCCTCCAGTCTCACTGGGAAAAAGCCCCTTTTCTTCTGTCTATTTTCCCTAGTTTTATACAAAAAGCAAAATTGGTTGGGTTGCCCAAAGTGACCTTTGGGCTCCCCAACGTTTCAATTTCCCACAACCTTTTACAAAATATTAAATTATACAAAATTTGATCAGTCCTTCTCATGAGGAGGGTCCCGCTTGGTCTTCCAAGAACTTTCTCCATGCTGCTACTTCAGCAGTGAGACTCTCAAATGAGTTGGGTTCCAGGAACTGAATGTTCAGTTCAAATTTGTCAGCTTCCTTCCGAATGGCCTCAATTCTGGACATGTTCAAACGTACCTGTTCCTCCAAGGGCTGTACACTAATGGCTGTGTGGCCTATTTCATTCCCGAGGATTTGTTCATCAATAGCTTTGATGCATTGCACTTTGGCCTCCTCATCTTGTTTCCTTTTCTGCAACATTTCTGCAAATGCATCATGAGTTGGGAACTCCTGCAATCTCTGCTCAGCTTCTGCCTGACAACAATTGTATGCGACCAGGGCTCTTCTGAAGAATTCTGCGCATGCTCCCTTCGTTTTCTTGACATTCTTTTGAAAATATTCTGCAGTGTTGATGGCAAATTCTATCAGGTCATGGTCCCGCTTCAAAGCTTGTTTATCTTTGACTACTAGCGCAGCTGGGACTTCTTTGTCATCCTCCATCCTGGTTATTCTTGAAGTCAGTACTTCAAGTATGTCTTGCGATCTGTCCACAAAATAAGAAGCTGTCTCTAAAATTTCGTCCAGTCTGCCATCAATCTGGAGGACCTGACATCTTTCCTCCTCTAGAGCAGTCTGTAGGTGCAATACCTTAGCTTTCTGAGCCAAGATGTGATCTTTAACTGGCTACAGATTGACCTGTTGTGCCTTTGCTACTTCCAGTTGCTTTTCCAAATCCTGAATTCTCAAGGTATTGGATTCATATATGATCTTTTGCTGCTCTATCAGGTCTTCTATCTTTACCCTCAGCTGCTCCTTTTGATCCTTTAAATTTTGAATCTCCTATTGTGCTTTACCCAGGGATTCTTGTGTTGTTTCTTTCACCTGGACTTCTTGCTGAATGGCGTGGATTTCGCTCTTCGTGGCTTCCATTTCCTTCAGCACATGCTCATATTTTCTTTTCAGCCTATTGCTTTCCTCTCTTTCCCTTCTCAGGGCGTCTTTAAGCTGAGAGGAATTCTTCTTGGTTGAATCTATCTCCTTCATCATTCGATCTACATTATCCTCCGTAGCGTCTATTGCTGCCTTGCCATCCCTTATGACAAACCTTGGATCTTTATCTGTCCCGACCATCACAGCTTTATTTGTTATCATTGTACTAGTCATTCCTTCGGCCTCTATCTTCTGCTCAGTTCTCCTCATAATCCTTTTGGTAGCCCTGTAATAGTATACTGTGCTGAAATCAGGGAATTCTTCCCCCTTTTTCTGTGCAAAGGGTACTAACTGAAGCATGGGGGTTGTAGGAGTGATAGTAGCGGGCACTTGTAGGATCTACACCTCAGGGTTCTCCTCACCTTGACTTTGTTCTGGTGGTGTTTCAGAAGATGATTGTTGTATCAATTCTGTCTTCTTAGCTTCCTGTTTTCGAAGCTCTTCATCCAGCTTTCTCTGGGCTTCCTCAGCTTCTTTCTTAGCAGCTTCCTCTGCTTCTCTTTCTGTTTCCTTTACTCATTCAGCTGCATCCTGGGCAGCTTTCCTCTTTTCTTCCTCTCCTTTCCGGAGCCATTCTGTAGCCTCCTCTTCTAATCTCTGAGCCTCCTCTCTTATTCTTCGGGTTGTTTCTTCCGCCTTAGCCTATTCAGCCTTCTCTTGTTCAGATCCTTCCCCACCTTTGGTGGAGTGCTTTGGTTTGAACCTTTTATTGAGTGCTGTCATGTTCGGGGATATTCTGAACATGGATTCATCATTGTCAAAATGATGGGTGTACTCATAAAACACCTTGTGCTTTCTGCAATGCTCAGCCATTCTTTCATGAGTGTCATTTCTCCTGAAGGTCATCTCCCCAAAATGGAACTTCTGTAGTTCCTCTATAAATTCTGGACCTTGTTTCACATTGGCGAAACTGTAGCTGCCTAACTTAAATGGTAAGGGTGGATAGACAGCCTTCTTCTTCTGAAATAAGTAATGACCAACTCTGTCAATAAACACCTGTCTAACAGCCTCCTGATGGATGATATAATCTGTTGCATACTTGGGCAGCAGATAAGGTGTCTTTGACCCACCAAACATTCTCAGATACATTCCGTTCTCTGTCAAGAAATAATCACCGTATTCCTCTATTACCTGCATGGCTTCTGCAGACATGTAGTCACATTCCTTTCGGAAGACAAGAGTGTGCAGAGGCATGATAAAATGCTCACATATTTCTCGGTAGTAACTATGGTATTGATGAGCCCCCAGTAGCTTAAAGGCTGCATACACGGGCATTCTGTCCCTGTCCCAAACACATTTGAGCCCGGGGAAGGGCTGGTGGCATATTATGCAGTCAATCAGGATCGAGCTCATATAAAACTCAGATTTTTTCTGTTGTACTCCTCCTTTTGCTGCAGCTATACAAGAAGATAGACTACTAGATACCAGGCTGGACCAGTTGAAGATGGTTCCTTCTGTGGCCACATAGAAAATTAGGGGTATCCATTTGAATTTGAATAATCTACCATTGGCCCTCCCGAATATCCTTTAAATTTTGAATCTGTAAGGGGCTCTAAGGGTGGCTGTGTCATAATCTTCAGTAGCTCTATGTCTATAGAGCTTCCCTGGTAATAGCATTCTCCTCATGGTTTCTATCAAATCCATCTTGAGATTGTCCAACCACTCATTGGACAAGAAAACTTGAGGCTCAGGCAAGTGGTAAGCTAATGCCACATATCCAGGGCTAAAGGAAGCATAGCCCTGACCTTCAACATTACAGATAAGCATTGAACCATGGTTTGTGTGTGGCAGGATCCAACTCATCAACTCAGAACATGGAAACATTTCTGGCCTGGTGGCAACCTTCATAATTGCAGATTTTTCTATGTTTGTGTAGATGTGTTCCTCCTCCAGGCCCATATCTGGAACTTCCCTACGGGAAATCAGCCTGTGTATGTCTCCCCACTTATACTCAGGGTCCACCCCTATGACACACTATGTATCCTCATATATGTACTCAGTTGGTAGGTCGGCCTCTATTGCTGTTTGTTCTTCTACCACAGGGGCCTTCTTTTTCTGTCTTCTGGACATTTTGAAATCTTCCTGCAATGTAAAACATCATTATATTAAGCCTTTCAAATTTGTGAACAGTAAGAAGCAGTTTATTCTTTCTCCATTGTCTATGTGACTATAATGATACCAGATATAGGCTCTTCAAATTGAAGGATTTGAACTAGTCACGCAATCTATTGAGCTGTGCTATTGTCTTACATCAATGTGTAAGTAAGAAAGCAACCCTCACATGCATACACAACCAATCTATACACTGACTATCTGAAACTATCAGCACAAAGACTCAGACTACTTCTGCAATATAGCGAGCAAGGTCCTAATGCTGCGGGATTAAAACTAGCATTATTCATCCCATGGCCTATTATCAACATTGCATGATTTCATAGGATGCCATTTTAAATAAATGATATGCAGTGCAAATGCATAACTCTCAAATGCAGGGCACATGACTAAAAATAAAATAAAATCCGAATTCGACATGGCACTACGGTAAAAGCTCATGTTATTCATGGGTGGAGATTTACATAGTTGCGACTATACTGCGGGAATCCAAAACAAATCTTCGCACAGGGGAACCCCACCAGCGCCATTACTCATTCTACCCCTGAGACTTTGAATAATGACCGCGGCACGGCCCTAGGGTTTCATGGTGGTCGGCAATGGCGAATTGCGCGGCACAGAGGCTAAGGTTAGGGCTCGAGGAACAGGGAATCAAACAGCCGGGCATCTATCATGAAACAATCGGCGAAAACCCCATCCACAATGTTTAAGGATGTCATCATACAAGCACTGAACCAGGTGCAGGCGGCATAACGGCCGCCTGCACCGTGTCTTCCTCTACCGCTAAGGGCGAACTAAAACGGAGGAGGTAAATGAAACGCAGGATTTTTTAAAAGGAAAAATCCCCCTCTTCTAACCGCACAAGCTATCCAACCCCAAAAAAATAAAAGATAAACCGTGGACGCAAACTACCGGGGAAACAAAAACACCAACCCTAGCCGTGGGTACAAAACACCGTATGTGGGCGAAACGGAAATACGGGGACCCAATCCTAGTAACCTCCCCACCAAAACCAACACTATCCAACCAAACTTTGAAAAGCACTAGGCAAGGCAACACGATCCTACCTGGCAGGGATGCGCAGTTGCTGTGGTGACAATGAAGAAGCTCTCAATCGACAGCTAGATGTGCGTACCGGTACGATGCTCCACGAGATTCGCGAGTTCGACAGCGTTGACAGAGTGGGCGCAAAAAAATAACGATAAAACCCAAAAACATGCCCCTCTGCATATATAAAACTCCGCACGTGTGACGTATCAACTCAATCGGAGCGGATACGAAAGTTTAGTCGAGCTCCAAAGCTCAGCCCTTTCCGCAACGATGGACCATCCTCCATACTCCATCACCCGCAACACAAAAAAAAGATTATGCGATCGAGAAACGCGGTCAGGCGGCGGCCGATACATTGGTCGGATGACCAAGAGTTCGGCCACACCCGCAATGGCGGATGCAACAGGGAAGTAAGCACTCTACAGGGCTCCGATACACGTAGTCAGCAGTAAACGAAAACTTTGGAGTTCCCAACGATCCGCAACGGCGGAGACGAAAGTTTTATCCCCCTCCGACGTGGAATGAAAACAACGTCCGCAACATAAAAGAAACATCAACTCCCCCGCAACAATAAAACAAAGCCTCCATCCTCAGCAACAGTCGGGAGCTGGAACACACCCGCAACGGCGGAGCAACAATACCAAAACGAGATTTGAACGGAACCCGCAACGGCAGCCCGGACACGAAAATTAAGAGCTGAAGGACACCCACAACGGCGAGACAGTCAAAAGAAAAAACCTCCCGATACAAGAAAACTTTGCAATGAAAGCCTTAAAAGTTTTGCACAACAGCAAGAAGCTCAATTTAAGATGAAATTTAAGGCATGAAATGAGGAAAACCAAGTGATTTGTAGTAACCACAATGTCTGGGAGACACTTTAAAATCCATAGGCCACAATCAAATAGGCTGAAAACAAGAGGAAATCTGACTAATTCAAAGTAAAGGAGGGTCCCAAAATTTTTTAGAATTTTGGGAAAGTGTTGCAGCTGCAACAGCACCATCACTTGTTATTCATCCCCAAAGAACCCGTGTCGTTGTCGGATCATTTTTCGGTTGAGACAAAGGATTTCATTCATGGGAAAGTTTACTAGTTCAAAAATACCATTCCGGCACCCAAAATTTTTGAAGAAGGAAATATGGCCAATATCTCGCCAACCATTAAGATCAACATCTCAACTAAATCTGAGATCATTGAGGGGATCATGCTAGGGGCATCCTGCTCCGCTGAAGAAATTGCTTCCTACAAAGCACTCTTCCAATAATTTCACGACATCTTCACCTAGTCCTACACCAAAATGCCCGGGTTGAATCCATTCACTATTGAGCACCACATCGACACATGGCCTAATGTGGTCCCCATACACCAATAGAAATAGACAATCCATCCCTCTAAAGTTGTTGTGGTCAAAGACGAAATTGAGAAGCTATGCACAGCCGGTTTCATTTACCCCATTGCTTACACAACCTGGGTTTCAAATCCTGTTCCCGTGAATAGAAAATAGGGTACCATCCATGTCTATACATACTTTCGTGATCTAAATTGGGCATGTCCCAAAGGCAATTTCCCAACACCCTTCATTGATTAGATCATTGATGAGTACGCTAGACATGAGGTTTTTTCCTTCATGGACGGATTTTTTGGATACAACCAAATTCAGATCTGAAAATAAGATTGGCACAAGACTGCATTCACAACCCCTTGGGGAACATTCGCATATCAAGTAATGCCCTTTAGTCTAAATAACACTGGAGCCACCTTTCAGTGTGCCCTGACATATTATTTCCATGACCTCATGCACATCATATTGGTCTACCTAGACGACCTTACTGCTTAATCATGGAAATGAACACAGCACATATATGACTTGCGGCAAGTGTTTCTACGATGCCACAAGTACAAAATTTGCTTGAATCCCCTAAAGTGGGTTTTTTGTGTCCCAGTAGGCCATGTACTCGGCTTCATCATATCCCACAAAGGGATAATAGTTGACCCTATCAAAGTTCAAGCTATACTCGATCTCCCTACACCAAAAAATCTGTGCCAACTACAAAGCCTCCATGGAAAGGCCAATGTCCTTCGCCGCTTTGTACCAAAGTATGCAACAAAAGCCTATGTATTCATACACTTACTCTGCACTAAAATCCCCTTTGTTTGGGATCAATAAGCAAAGGAATCATTTGATGCACTCAAACAAGCTCTGGCATCTACACCATTACTTTTGGCACCATAATTCAACCGAGACTTCATTCTTTATGTGCCATCCTCAGAAAATGCCATTACTGGAGTCTTGTTGTAGGAAGATGATGCTTGTCATGAGCACGTGATTTAGTATGGCAGCCTGAAGTTGACATGCCCCCCACTGTGATATTCACCCAAGGAAAAAATTGCCCTTACCGTTGTTTTCTTAGCCCAGAATTTGTGGCACTACATCATTGCAAACCATACCCGAGTAGTGGCTGATTCCAACCCAATGTGGTACCTCTTAAGCTGTCACCTTCTACAAGGCAACATGGCCAAATGGGCAATCATCCTCCAAGAGTTTGACTTGGAGTTTGTTTCCTCAAAAAGAAAAAAGGCACTAGCACTAGCCGCGCTCATGATAGATCTGCCCCCATCAACCACGTCACCACCACCTAAGGATGACCTCCCCAATTATTTTCTATTCATCATATCCATGGAATATCCATGGTATGGGGTCATCCTTCTATATTTACGAACAAAAATTTTTGCAGCCAACTTAAACCGCAAAGACAGGCGACGCATCTGAAATCAAGCTGCTTGCCATATCCTTATTGGAGATATTTTATATCGTCGAGGCATTGACACCATATTACATCGTTTCCTTACCCATAACAAGGCTGAGACAGTCCTCAACGACTGTCATAGTGGAGCCTGCGATGGCCACCTTTCAGGTTTGGAAACCGTCCAGAAGATTCTACATGCTAGCTACTTTGGACCTTCCATCTTTGTTGATTGCATAGAGGTAGTCAAACACTATCGTAGCTATCAGCTCTTCACCCCAAAGGCAAGAACCCCCCTACACCATTACACCCCGTAGTTACATTCGGATCCTTCTTTAAATGGGCAATCAACTTCATGACAATCAACCCTACCTCGACCAACGATCATAAGTATATCATTGTGGCCGTTGATTACTTCACTAAGTGGGCCAAGTCCATTCCTACGATCGATTGCAAAAGAAAAACGGTGGCATGTTTCTTCTTTAACCACGTCATTTCACGATTTGTTGTTCCCAAACAATTGGTCTCAGACCATGGTAAACAATTTGAAGACGTTGTTTGGACAGATCTTTTAACCATGTTGAAGTTCAAACACCAATACTAATCTTCCTACTACCCCCAGGGCAATGGCCAAGTTGAAGTAGTTAACAAAATCATCAAAACAATGCTCCAAAGGATGGTAGGTAACCATAAAACCAATTGGCACCACATGTTTTTTTCCACCCTATGGGCTTACTGCACATCCACAAAAACTACAACCGGTTTCACCCCTTTTTGTTTAGTACATGACATTGAATCGGTGCTCCTTATGGAGTGTCAGATCCCATCAGTCGGCCTCATTGTGGAACTCCTTCTCGATACTTCACCTTTGGAAGAACGACTCCTCCAACTCCAATGAACCCCAGAATACTGTCGAGCTTCCCTCCAAGCCATTGATGCAGCGAAAACATGGTTGAAATCTTATTACAACTCCCATGTCCACCCTCGCACCTTTATCGAAGGTTATATGGTTCTGGTTTATGACCAAGCCACTGATAAGTTCGGAAAAGGAAAGTTTGAGTCAATGTGGTACGACCCATATGTCATCCATTATTCCCTTAGAAAAGGGGCATACATTCTTGTTGACACTAATGGAAAACTATTGGAGAACCCCCGTAACAGGCTCTACCTCAAAGGATTTTACACTTAACCTCACCAATGAGTTGATTGTAGTATAGTCTTGTACTTTTTGTTTTACACATTTTTTTTTAAAAGTGAGTCTTATGTATTGTTTCCTTGACTGTGCCATATGGATCCTACCTCTCGTCGGTACATCGGATTTACTAACGGAGAAAGGAGATGGTCTCCAAACCTCTCTTCGTCTGCATGGGTTATCTACTCCCCGTTGCATGAGTTGATCCATATCAGTGGAATATGTGTGGGCATCGCAACCAACAACTAGGATGAATATGATGGTGTTACTGGATTTTTGGTCGTCGCCCTCGAACTGGGTATCCACCATCTTGATGTCTTCTTAGACTCCTAGCTTCTTATCTCCTAGTTAAACAACCGCTACTGGGTACGCGATCCATGCCTCTTTAGAAAATAACTACGCACTAAACAGATGGTTAGAACATTTGAATCCATCACATTCATGCATGTTCCTAGGAACCTCAATAGTGTAGTAGATCAAATAAATAATGACATTCTAAATTGGCATATTCATCATAGCATATAGGAAGCTTACAAAAAACTGCATCATGCATCATCTAGAAATTTCATTCACATCATCATAAAAGACTCACATATAAAACCATAAAAAGCGCATCCACATGCGTCAAAAATATATATATATATATATATATATATATATATATATAAATCACAAGTCCAAAATATGTCCAGTACAAAATGAGAAGCTACATATGATTTCTCAGTTGAATATATACATAGCGATACAAAAACTCCTAAGTGCACCAACACACTAGGGGCAGCCCCACTAGCTGCTAATCAAACCCAGACTCATACTCATCATCTAGATCAGTGTCATCATCCTCCTCGGAGGACTCATTGTCCTCCATAGGAGCATCCCCTCGTGTTGCCCTATGAACATACTCGTAGGCCATGGCTATCCTCCTCATCAAAGAAGTCCACTCTTGAGACACACTGTGAATGGCGGAAATCAACTCATTATATAAGAACTACCAACCTACACCAGAAATCCCCTTAGAAAGACACTCCAAATGCGGCATAATAGTGTCCACCTCCTATCGCCACCTACAAGGGTTCCTTGTAGGGACTGTTGGCTCCGCAATCGCGACCACCCGCCTCTGATAAACAGGTGGTGGATGAGGACCAATTTATGCATATGAAAACAAAGAAACCATCAGTCTATGCATATAATCATACAATTGTCAACCAACTAAAACTACTCCATGTATATAGACAAGCCCAAAAAACATCACACATACTAGCTGGTCCCCAGGCCTGGCTTGGAGGCTACGGCATCTCAGGGTCTTCATGATAGTCCATCCTCACATAGGGATACTCCACAACCACCACTGGGAGCTATCGCCACTGATCCAGAAACTCTTGCATGAAGAAATGCCCCACTCTTCCACCGCCCTCTCGCACCATCATCTGACACCATCTGTGCATCCGCGGGTCCTGTGGACCACTATCCCGCACCGCCTGATGCAAACATAGAGTCGGTACTTTCTCAAAAAATAAAGCACATAAAAAAGAGATAAAACAAAAATCTCTGCTAGATGCCCTGACATGGTTCAGCTAATGCCAAACCGCAAGCAGGTACATCTGAGCCCATCCATGATAATTTCCCCTCATGGAACATGCTACCATTTGTAGTTTTCCTCCCAATATCATGTGGTTCGCCTTGGAACCCAAGATACATAGCACCATCGCTGCAACTTCCCGTGTCGATAGGTCCTCAATATCACACGTGAAAATGTGTGAACCACGCACATATGCAGTAGCATAATAATTCCTATCACACAAGTCCTCTAGCATCTCCCCACCATACAGTACTGGCACCAAGTCAGCAATGACTCCCAACATCGGGAGCCCAGTCAAAAAATACACATCCAGTAGCATAATCTCAATACGTTGCCCCTGTATCATGAAAACCTCCTCCCCAATATCCCAGAGGCTCACCAGTGTTTATAGTAGCAGACATAGGCTCTTCATCAGGGGAATCCACATGAAATTTAGTACTGCACAATGGGCCAGTGCACCCCGCACATTCCCATCCCATAACGCCTCCTCTCTGAGGTCTTTGTAGTCTCTCTCACACCACACAGTCTCTGAAATCCTGCACAAGCATAAAAAAATTGTTAGCCATAGCTTTCAGTAAAAAATCCACCCAGGACCAAGTCACACCTATCAAGACAAAAAGAGCAACCAGGTTGATCAAAAAGGCCTCACAGAAGTGACTGAGTCGCACTTTTTGGACGAAAAAGAAGCGACTCCAGATCACTTTTTTTTTCCTGACAGGAGTGACCCAGTTGCACTTGTTTGGGAAAAATAAGTGACCCAAACTCTCCTTTCCCCATGAAAAGCATAGCTTGGCTTGTGGAATCCCTAGCAGGCTCATAAAGGGTCCCCAGCTAAGAAAATCCAAAAATTAAACCACTGAAAAAGATAGATTTTGCAAGAACTCTTACCTGCAAGTCACATATCAGAAAACCACTGGTCGAATCAGGAGAAATTAGGAAAATAATTTTTGGGGCCTCCACTCCAACTCAGTAGTGAACAGTGACAATGACACTTCACAAAGTGGTCCCCACCCATTTATAAGCCGCATTTGACCTATTTTATTCTTTTTCACATAGCTAGGCCATACAGAGTCTGTTTGGGATGTCGTTCACACCACTAGTTTGAGAATTCCATCCTTTATCTTTCAATGAGACCATAGTCTCATGATCAATAAGTAATTTTTGGTACTATTTCTTGGATGTTACCTCAATTTATGTGCCATTCACATATAACTATCTAATCTATCCACCGCAGCTTATGCGGGTTTCCAGACTACTTCCCAGAGTTCGGATCATGTTGACATGCATTTGGAAATATAACTGCCCCCAAAACTATGCCTACTATTACAACTGATTTTACCACACATGGTTGATCACACTTTTATGGCCTTCCTTGTCCCTCTGTAGACTCTTTGGACCCCATGGACCATTTTTGTAACTTTGATGTTTCCAAGATCATCCCTAAAAACACCTATTATTTGTTGTATGCAACTTTTAATCCCTTTATCATGTATATATGCAGATATTACCCTTAAACCCACGTACATCAGATGTGTGCATAAGTCCAAATATTTTTGGAGTTTTCCTTGATGTGGATCCAAGTCACTTGTCTCTTGGCCTTCCATATGCCTCAAGATCACTCAGATTTGACCTTCCATTACCCCATTGAAGCACTATATAAGGAACCCCTTGGATACATTAAAGAGGAGGAATTGACGAGTAAGAAAACTATAGTCCATTGTTTCCATAGCTTGCTTGTACTTGAGTTTGCATCCCTTTATCCCTTGGAGCACTTTGTTTTCTTCCCAAGATTTCCTTTTCTTGTGAGCTTGCTATTAAGAGATGGAGGATTGAGCTAGTGGAGGCCTAGGTGGGGAATCAGTTTCTTCAGTTTGTAGACGTGCTGACAGAGGTTGTCACTTGTGTAATCTCTAATTTTATTAATAGAAATATATTTTCTTGTCCAATGATGTGAATTTAAATGAATATTGAATCCATGGATGTGTTTAATTGCTTATGCATTATTGATTATATATGCTAGATCAGGCCTAACACTATATTATATAGCATGCCTTGTTTACTGTTGTTGAGAGTAAATTGCTAAAGCAAGTGGGATTGGAAAAAGCTCAACGGGAATCTACTTCAACCATCTAGAATAAGGTATGTTTCAAGATCCTTTAGTGTTAGATGTTTTATTTCTCTTGGATATTGGGAAGGGATTGATTTCTGTGGTTCCTCTATCTGTTGTGCTAGACCCCAAGCCATAGGAAGTTTTATCTGTAACACCTACACCATTGCAACTTAGGCAGGATTCCAGACCATCTCCTGGAAGGCACATAATTTTGCACACATTTGGCACACGACTGTCTACATGCATCATGCAATATCATGTCACCCTATTATTTTATTATTCAGCATATAATAGTCCAATCCATCCACCCCAAGTTGGTACAGGTTGGTCACACAAGACTCTCTTGACCTCTATTTGAGAGCCAGCTCGGTTTGCATGCCTCTGCAGCACCGATTCACATTCCTTTGCCACGATCCATCCCATGCATGTATTGGTATGTTTAAGAGCCACCTACTCCATCCACACTGCATGATTGACATTTGGACCACTTTCCACTGTCCCAGAAGGGGGACACCATCAATGCCCATGCAATTGGTTGACCATACTGGAGTTTCTATTAAGCTCTTTTCTTACTCTTAAAAGAATGAAAATATTATTGGGCACATTTGCTTCCTTTCCCACTCGTTAAAGTATTGAAAATATCTTGTAAATAACTTCGTTTATATCCTTTTACAAACTATGTAGACTACCATATGAAAACGACCGCCTTGGCACACTCAAGCTAAGAATGTTTCCCTCTGCATCCTTTTATGCTTTCTCGGGCATTGGGACCGAACTCTATGAAAAATATCATCATGGGTTGTATTTAAGATCTTTTCCATCCTTCTCATAAAGAAAATATCCCCGAGCAAACTTGGTTTCATTCATTCTCGTAAAATTATCTGAATGACCGTCAAGTCAGTATAGGTTTAACCTTTTTCATCCTAATTGGACTACCAATGGTAAAGAATTCTCCCATCCCCCCAAAGGATGGGATAGCTCTCCTATGTACACTTTTATCCTTTTTTTGGCACAAGAGACTATCAATGAAAAAGAGACCTTACTGGAGTCTTCTTCATGCTTTCATACTTTCTAAACTTGAAAGCACCATCGAGAATTTACCTTCTTGGGCTTGTTAAAAATCCAAGAGATCATACCATAACGATGTGTTTAGATACCACCCCACATATAACAGTTCAGTAGCATTCCCGCTTTGGGCCGCCTTTGTTTATATTATTCTGCGATGTGTCTTCCTTGGATCCCATCAATACTAAAAGTGTATACCTCCCCTAAGTATCTCCCGTCTATAGTTACATCCCCGGTATTATAGCTATGATCCCTTTCCCCTGAGTTAGCTTCATTTTATTCCTGGTCTACCCTTCCTTCATACTCTGAACAAAGGAAGTTTGAGTCTCTTATGATTCCTTGCCCCTATTCCCTATTTCAGTGTGTCAGTCCCCAGATTGTCTCACACCTTTGGTTATTTCCCTCGTGCTTCTGGTCAAGGAAACACGATTTCCTTGGTCAGTTGCAGCTCTCCCTTTGTCAACAACAGCACATATATTCCAGAGGATAGACCCAGAGGTCTCTATATCCTAGTTTCATTAACCTCATTGATGAGTTCCTTGGACCACTCGAGAGGAGTCCTTAGTGCCTCTTGAGATGGTTGTGTCTCACATACTCGACTCCAACTACATCATCGCATCATTGAGATTCATACAGGGTATTGGTCCGTGCAGTATTTGGTTGAAGACCTTGTATGTCACCTAACTCTAGCACATTTATGAGTCTATTAAGGGACCCAAACAGGTTCACATCCCTTGTGATTTCTGGGTTGCATTGGAGATAGTGTTCAGAATCCCCAGAGCAGTGCTTCGGTATAGATTCATGATTGATGCATCATATTGTACCACAGAGACTCTGAGTATTCTTCACTGAGTCCCTATAGTTATATACCATTTCAGATTTAGCAGACCATCAATCATGAAGATATAACATTCCAGGAGAATGCCATGGGTCCAATGTAGCAGTTCTTGAGATCAGTATTGTATTTCAACCTCTTATTCAGGAAACCACTATGTAACAACAATTGTACATGATCGGCTCTTGCATTTTAGAGCTTATATCACATTATTCTTTTGACATCGTTATGAGCATGGGGATGCCTGCCTCGTCCATATACATGTCACCCATTATTTGTATCTCACCCATTGATGGGAGCCATATTAATACAAAAACCAAAAGCCACCATGTCCCAGCCCACGAAGCACCACCTCTCCCCAGAAAATCCTATGATGTCCGTCAGCCATCCGATGAGCTCCTACCCTCACACATCAGGGGGCAATCTGTTAAACCGAAAAATCCCCCAATTAGCTCTACATGACCTACATCACACAAAGACATCTATTTTCACTACCCTCATTGACCCCCACACCCTTGTAAAGGCTCAAAAACACCAAAAAGGGCTTAACAACCCATAAAAGAGCCTAAATAGCTCTCATAAGGGCTAAAACCTTAAAAAAGAGGCTAAAACCCCTAAGAGGAGCTTAAAAATCCCTAAAGGAGCTAAAAGATGGTTGAAAAGGGCCTAAAGCCTAAAAAATGGGCTAAATCCTTGACCAAGGGCTTAAAACCCTAAAAACTCAGAAAAAGGCTATAAATACAAGGGAGGGGGTCACTCTCAAAACATTCCCATTTTCCTATTGTTACTCTGCCTGTGTGAGTGCCTTGAACCCATCTCTCTCAAGCCATTCACCCTCCCTGCTTCACTTGCTCCATTTGCTCCATTAGCCAATCTCCATTCCATTGAGAGGTAGCACCTTGAGCTAGGGCATGGTGGCCCATCTTTTAGCAATAACATAGGTATAATCGTGTCAATGTTTTATTATTGTTTAAACTAGTTACTTATAGCTTTCTTTTTGCTTACATTTTCATTGCAAGGTTGTTGCTTGCTCTTTTCTGCAACAGGTTTATTGCAATGTTTTGTATGGTTCACTAACCCTTTCCTGCAGGTTTTTTATTCACCAAAGAAACCCTATCCTTTTGTCCTATAGATGGAAGGTAGCCATTTCTGCATGTAGCAAGGGCCAAAGCCCTACTACAAAATGCAACACCAAACTCTTGAAGAATTCCTTGCAACCAAACACACTGTGTGGCTGCATTCATTGCTCCCCTGCATTCGGCCTCTACTAAAGAAAGAAAAATTTTGTGTTGTTTATTAATAGACCAAAAAATAGGAACTTCAGCAATCATGAAAACAAAACCTGAATTGGACATTTTGTCAGTGGGATCTCCATCCCAATCTGAATTAGAAAATCCAACTAGTTCAAGTGAAGAACTAGCTGCATAGTGTACCCCAAAACTCTTTGTTCCTTGGACATATTGGAGGATATTTTTGGCTGCCTTACAATGGACCGTATGTGGTTGTTGCATATAAATTTCTATAAAACTAATAGCATAAGACAAATCAGGTCTAGTATGTGTAAGGGACAACAAACTACTAGCTAGCTTCATGTACAATGTACAATCTACCAAAGGAGAGTCACCAAATTCACCTAGTTTTATGCTAGAAAGAAAAGGTCACTTGGCTTCCTTAAAATCATCCATATTGAAATTTATTATCATTTCTTAAGCATACTTAGTTTGGCTCAACATGATTCCTCTTTCAGATTGCTCAATTTCCAATCCTAGAAATTGTTTCAGCAATCCTAGATCTGTCATTGCAAACTCATTGGGTAGAGATGCCTTGATTGATCCAATTTGGTTGTTGTAGCTCCTTGTAATTAATAGTTAATATACATACAATACAATAACCTAAAATACAGCATCATTTTTTTGAAAATACACATTTATATCATATTTGCATCGAATGAAACCAATTGAGAGCAAGAAACTATCAATTTTTGCATACCAAGCCCTAGGGGCTTGCTTGAGCCCATAAAGTGATTTATTCAACCTGCAAACAAGTGAAATATCCTCTTGGAAACATTAAGGTTTCTGCATGTATATATCTTCCTGTATTTCACCAAGTAAGAATGGATTCTTGACATCCATATGGTGAACTTTCCAACCTTTACTAGTTGTAATTGCTAGAACTAGTCTTATTGAATCCATCTTTGCAACTGGTGCAAAGATTTCAGTGTAGTCCACAAATTAGACTTGAGAGTAGCCCTTAGAAACCAATATTGAATTTTACTTAACATCAAAACCAGCTGCAGCAATTTTGGTTCGAAAGACCCACTTTCATTGCACAAGCTTCCTCTTGGGAGGAAGGGAAACCAATTCCCATGTTTCATTCTCTTGGAGATAATTGAATTCATTTTGCATGGATGATTTCCACCTTGGATCATGATAATATTCCTGATATGACTGTCTATCAGATCCATTCATCATTTAACAGTTCTCAGAAAGATAAATTTCACTTGCATAAGAAGCATTGTGTAATTGGGATCTTGTCTTCCTAGGCTTTACAGAATTTCCTGTCAATTCCCCTGCATCTTGTATGATTTTCTCAGCCCATTTGGGCCTTGAAGGTGATTCATCTACATCAATGTCATATTTATCCATGTCATTATCATAAATATCATAAAATTCAGAGATTGAATCATTACTTACTTCATCATGGTGTTGGGGAGAAGAGCATTCCCCTGGTGCAAGCTCAAAATATGGTATGATCTCCTCTTCGAATTGTGCACTCCTCTCAATGAAAGTATTGAGTGTGGATGTGTCAAAGATCTTATAACCCTTTTTTTCCTCACAATAACCAACCATGATACATTCCTTTCTCTGTGGCTGCAAATCCTTCCTCTTTTCTGATGGAATTCAAGCCCATGCTCTTGATCCAAAAATTATGAAATGTGAGACATTTGGTTTATGGCCAAACCATCCCTCGTAGGGAGTTTTTCCTTTGACTGATTTGTGGAATTCCATTTTTTGTATATATTCAACACAATTTATAGCCTCATTCCATAGCTTGGGACTTATATCCCTTGCCTCAATCATGCATGTGGCCATCTCTTTGAGACCCCTATTTTTCCTCTCTACGACACCATTTTGTTGTGGTGTGTAGGGGACTGAATGTTGCATTTGAATGCCACATTTCTCGCAATGATGCTCCATATTTTTATTGAAATATTATTTATTATTTTAATTCCTATGTATTTTTATCCTATGCCCACTTTGGTTCCCCACTAAGGCCTTCCAAATATTCAAGTGCTCAAATACTTCAGATTTTAATTCTAGGAAGTATACCCAACAGAATCTTGTGTTGTCATCAATGAAGGTAAGTACATACCTTTATCCTCCATAGGAGGGAGTGGGAATAGAACCAATGAGGTCTAAATGTACCAATCCAAGTATTTTTGTGGCTCTCCTTGCCTTCCCCTTGTCATAGTTGCGCTCTGTATGCTTCCCAACTACACAGCCAATGCAAGCTCCATTGGAAGATTTGATTGAAGGAAGCCCTTCCACCATCTCATCTTTTTTTAGTGATTGAAGATACTTGTAGTTCATGTGTCCAAATATTTCATGCCATAGCTTATAGGTTTCATTGGCATGAGAGAGGAGCATTTTTCCTTTGGAATTAAGAAGAAAATTTGAGAGCTTATACATCCTTTCTTGGTGGTATGCATACCCAATTTCCACAACTTAGCTTGAGGATATTTTTGCTATCTTTACCAGGTCAGGAATAAATGTTACTCTCTTTCCTTCTCTTGTATGGGTCATGTGGTACACTGACAACAAATTTTCTTCCAAATCTGGTACATAGAGAACATCACTGAAATCTCCATGCTCCAAGTCTATCCTACAAATTCCTTCGGTCTAGATTTCAAAGTCATCTCCCATTCGAACAACTGGGCCACTATTCGAATGCATAGAGGAGAAGACCTCTCTAGTGGAATCCATATGTCTAGATGCCCCTGAATCAATAATGAAGGTTGAGGAATTAGAAGAGCCTGCTACCAAGGCTTGGCATTTCTCCTTGTTGTCTAAAATTGATGTTCCATATTTCTTCCTTGTGCCATCTGGGACAGGGATGTTATTCTTCTCCAGTAGCTACGCCATCTTATCAATGATTTTCTTCATGCAGTATCTCTCTAGATTTTGTCCCTTATGGAAATATGTTCATTTTGTTTTCTCCTTCCCTTTCATGTCCTTTTCCTTAGGAGGATTCGAAAACCCGTCACTGGTTTTTGGTTTATCATGCTTCCTCTTCTCTGACTGCTTCAAATTCTTTTCCTTCTACTTTCCCTTGGAGGCATTTGAAACACCCATGGTCATAGCTTGATATTTGCTAGCTTTGGTGGTTCCCATTTGATCTAGTTTGTCCTGATCTTGGGTGAGGGTCTCCATGAAGCATGACAGTGTTGGCATTTTCCTGTTTCGAAGAGTCAATTCGCTAGAATGGAAGGCGCTTACAAACACTTAAAATTATGGGCCTCAATTTGAAAGAATGGATAGTATTATTTGATCCTCCTTATTCTCAATTCCACATTAATTTAGTTGAAGTAATAGATACTTGAAATTCATGAAGAACTCCTAGTTGGTTTCAAAATGCATTGGGCTTAGGCTTATGAGCTCATTTTCAAGCTGATCTCCTCTCAATTCATCAGTTTTCCCAAAGAGAAATTCTAGTTTAACCCAGAATTCATTTGGGGTTGTCAAAATATCTACATGAAAAAAATATATCTCTTGAAATACTCAGGCATAGCAATTCAAAGGCTTCATCAAGTCTATTGAAGTACTTACACTTCTCTATTGCAGAGTTTGACTCCACTTCTGTACCCACGGTAATCCTGTAGAGACCCTTAGATCTCAATTGGATGACTATTTCTACCTTCCATTCAAATAAATTGAAGGGGTGAGAAATATGTGGCTATGCTCCATCTCTTCTTGCGCTAGTGGTGAGATTCTGCTAAAATTTCCTGCAAAAACACTCAATTTTATCCAAAACATATGTCAAAATGCATCTCAAACACTCAAGATTGATCTGAAACTCCAATCAGCTCTCATACCATATAGGAATTTTGATCTATAGTAAGATATATGATCCTAAGAGAATCTCACAAATCGAATTACTTGCAAAAACCAGCAAAAAACACGAAAGACGAAAAATTCTACATACATACTGTGAATAGAAACTAGATATTATTCGACTGTATAACATGTGAATATGTTAATAATGGATTTATATTACATCTAGTTCAATTTGAGAGGCTTTGGAAGCCAAATCTAACTGTACATGTGAAAATGGCCAAATTGGCCTCAATCCCCCCTAGGTGGGCCAAACAAGCTCCAAATCATCCCCAAATGGTGGTGTGGATGTGTATGAAGTGTGTTGGATCAATTATGACTCCTTGGCATGCATGGGTGTGAAAAATAAGGTGAGTAGGAGGCTCAAGGTGGGCATTAAATGCTCCAATAGTCTAAAAATGGGCTAAAAACACCCCTAGCGCTCCTAGTCAACCAAAATTCCTCAAAACAAGGAATAGGAGAACACCTGTCATAAATGAGGGCACACATGTGGATTTTTACTGAGATGGAGCACTCGTGTAGGTGTGAAAGAATCAAAATATATGTTTATTATGCTGGATTAACTTCCCTAGGTCCAAACCATAACATATCATTGCATAAATGCAAATAAAATTGACTAAGGATTTACACTAAGGTACTAAGTGGTGGATTACTATTATAATAGTTTTTCATTTTTTTTCCTTTCGCTCTCAACCAAAACAAAAAATATTTTGAGTTTATTTTTAAAAACTGTAGTTGTCCTTGTTAAACCCTATAAATAAGTTTTCAAGATAACTTTTATTGCTTTTTCAGACTCGTTAAGATATTTATGTAAAAGAAATCTTAATGGAGTCCTCTTTAAGCTATTTTCTAACTCTTGAAATGTTAAAATATCACCGAGTGAACCTTTCATCTTTGTGCTAGTAAAAGTACTTGAAGGGTCGTCTTTATGACAATAGTTTGCCCCTTTTTCAATTTGGATTGACTATTTACGAAAAATGTACACTCTGGTTGTTGACTAGAAGAGTTATCCAGGGTATTATTTTATACTTTTTTGGCCTCAAAGACTAAATGTTACAAAAAATGACCTTTTTGGAGTCTTCTTTAGTCCCGTTCAGACTCTCTAAACATGAGCGATGCCGAGTTTCATTTCATTGGACTCGTTAAACTAAACATTGAAATATCCTTTTTGGGAACAAACCCCTCCTTTCTAAGGTTTGGAAAAAATATGAGAATGGACTTACCAAATGATAAGCTACAACGAGTGTTTGTTACCCTCTTTTAACTCATTAAAAATGTAAATAGGCACTCATTAATCATGATGGGGAAATTACGGGAAGGGAATTATGTTTCATTTGTAATAATGGCATATTTCTAGCCACCTTTGAACATGGAACCTATCTGGATGTCATTCAAATAGTTTGGTATTGAGCATGTCCCCGAATCAATCCACTTTCATGAGTCATGTTACTTTGATTATTTTCAAATATTGCATCGTCTAACATCACATTATGTCTTGGTATCTTCCTCGTCAAGTCAATGCTTCCAAGTCTTCGGTCATGCCTCCCAATGTTCAAAGGAAAGTTGTATTGAGAGTTACCCTCTACAGTCAAAACTACCTCTATTTTTTGTCAGTTACCTTTGAGTTAGTCCTATGGTCATACTCAAATTCCAGAACATTGTTCTGAGTTTCATGTCGTTCATTTGGGATTCATCATGGCCCTCCTTTAATGAGACTATTCATGTCGACTTTAGTAGATATTCCAGGAATTAGTCTTAGAAACAAGTCAATACCTTGATATTTTCTTACCTTAGTGGCACATTTCCTCACTTTTGACAATATACTTTCATCATTGGCCTTTTATCGAAAGATTTAGTCGAGTATTCAACATTGATCCATCTATTCACATTCATAAGGGTGTACTAGGGTACCTTGGGAATAATTAAAATTAATGATGATCTCCCTCACACTTGTTAATGGTTCTCATTATTGGACGATAGTCAAGTGGTTTCTACCATGTTCAACTTCAAAAAAATTTATCCTCATGGATAGAATTATACTTTGTTGAGAACAAGACGAAGAACCTGGTTGTCTGTTAAACTTTCATTATGTTCCCCAGGTTGTGATGGAGTATTTTTATGAGTTATAGCATGGATCCTCATGTGTATGTTCATGGTTGTGCTCAAATTTGCATCTGTATGACATAGATCTACATTGTATGTTTGGTATCTACGTCAAAATTTGAGTCTTCTTCACATGGATCCATGCTATATTTCAGTAGCCATGATAGTTTGTATCACACATGGATCTGCATTGTATTTGGTTGACAACCATGTTATGAGTCATTGGGATATGTATCAAAGTGTAAATGTACTACAAAATCACCTTGGTTTTTGATGATTTTTTACCTTTGTACCTTTCCCTCGAAGTGATAACCTATTCCTACAAATCATTTTTCCTATCCTTTTCCCTCTAGACTCATGCTTTGGGGGGCATTTTGTTACATCTAATTCTCATCACACATGTTTTATAAGACAGGTATCTCATTAATTTCCTAAGATTCCTTAGAGACTAAAGTTAGAAATGAGAGTGAAAGAGTAAATTCCTTACTCTGATCCACCATCTCACTTTCCCTTTATGCAGCTAGTGGTACCCATATTAGCAATGCCTTTCTAACATTTATAAGAATTGGTGCCACCTCCTCCTACCCGTTTTCAAGTAGCGATGCTCCCCTAGCACCACCTATTTTATTCATAAAAGGTGTAGTGCTCAACTTATGAAGGAAAAAAAGGAGAGATTCGAGAGGCTTCTTAAAGATGGCCTTCATGGATCCTCATCCCTATGAATTAGGAAAGTGTAACTCAATATCCTCTATCCTAGGGATGATACCTCCACCTATTCCATGGAATCCTCAGCCTAGTCTATCCATTGAAAACTTTATATAGTGGTTCACCCCTCATTGAAAAGGGGGAGAAGAATGTGTGATAACATCTAAATTCTGTTTAAATTCCTTCAATACTCTTGAGTTATTAGGAGGCAAGTTGAAATATTTGAGGAAAGACCTCATTGAGAATAGTTCTCAACAGCAAGGCATCGGTTGTGTACTCTCCTTCTTTACTGTTTAATGAAAATATAGTTTCTTTCCCGTAAACATTGTGTAGCTAGTTCTTATGCTTGGTTTATTGTTTAACTCCTTGGCCTTTTACATAGAATTATAGCTATCTTGCTACTCTCCCTTGGTTTATTTCCTTTGTGTCTATTGAAGGATCTTCACATAGATAAAAAATAACAAGGTCAGACCTCCATAGCTTATTAAAGGGTAAGAGAGAAGTCAATTCAAGTAGCCTAGTTGATTCTAGGGAAAGATTCTTTATTTTGTAGGTGTTTTGTTCTAGTTTTGAATCATTCAATCTAGGGAAACAACCCTTGTTAGCATTGGCTGAGAATTTCCAATAACATTGGGGAAAGGTAGATCAAGGAAAGGGAAAGGTAATTAGATGGTGTAGATTTAATTTATTATCCAATTAATTTTTCAATTTCACTTACACACACATATATATATCTTACTCAAGTAATTTTTATTATTCCATCAACATTTTAAGGTAAACTTAATTTCCTTTAATGATAGCTAATTCACACTTCTTAATTGTTATTTTTTCATATAGTTGGTCGTGAGTGGGATTCACTGCATTTATACATTACAAACAATATTGATTTTATGGAGGAATGGATAAAACAATGTACATAATTATATGGTACCTTATCATGGGAAGGGGTGATTAAATTGATTAAAACATTGCATCGTCATCGAGAAGAATATCCTGGTTAACTTACGCAAAGGGAAATTGATTTAGCATGTGGTTTAAAAGATAAAAAGGAAAGTATATTTACCTTGATGATTTTTTTCGTTGTTTCCCATTATATCAATGTATTTATTTTGTTTATTTATTCTTATATATTTATTTACTAAGTCGAGCATGATGCAGTTGATACACCACAAGGGTGTGAGGTTTAATGGTCATAAATTTCGAATCAAAAGGTTGGATGACAAGAAGAAAACATTTGATTGTGGGATAAATGCATTTTTCCAAGTCATTAATGTTTCCTTTAGAAGTGAAAAGCATCTAGAAGTATCTAAAAATAGGTACTATGGTTATTTAGAAGATATAATTGAGTGTGACTATAATTCCTTTAAAGTATTTCTATTTAAGGTTATATGGTACATGTTATGAATGAATGAACAGGGTCCTGAAAGAATAGTATTGAGCATGCTAATGGATTTACCATGGTTAATACAAGGGAACTTGAACTAGGTATAGATCCTTAATGGTCATAAATTTCGAATCAAAAGGTTGGATGACAAGAAGAAAACATTTGATTGTGGGATAAATGCATTTTTCCAAGTCATTAATGTTTCCTTTAGAAGT
>LPNX010267445.1:402286-507390 GCA_001517045.1 Pseudotsuga menziesii | reverse complement strand
GCTGAGTCATCAATCCCTACTTAGGATTAAGTTTATCATAATGTCTCAGAAAATTAAATAAAACAATTACATAATTTTACAAAATTGGGGTATGTGACATCCTCTTGTTCCAATCTTTCTGGTAGCCATTGTGAACCACTGTTTGGTGAAAATGTAGTCTGAAAGATTTTTTATTTTGTTCACCTCTCAAAACCAAATCAATAATAATATCCCAGGGAAGATATACTTCACTTCCATGCCCGACAACAGCACAAAATATGTTTGTGCTAGAAATTGTCCCTAGACTACAAAGGGAACAAGCTAGTACAATCTCAAAACAATTAAAAGAAAATGGAATTTGTTTTTTGTAATTTTTTGGTTTGAAGGTTTCATTCACAAGAAGGTAATCAATCATCAAACTAATAAAGGCACTGAATCATGAAATAACATTGAAAAATTAAGACATAAATGCATAAAAGATAAATATAAACCATAAAAATTCATAAGCAAAGTATTGGTTTTGTCCACAACAAATGAGCATTCACATGAATAAAAATTTAATCAAGAAATGAAATCATAAGTTGAGTGGTCAAACTGGCCATAAACAAAATCAATAGATAGGATAATATGGCTTATATTGTATATAAATCAGTCCCAGTCTTCAAAAACGTACATGAGAGTCATATGTATCAGTCTGAATATACATCCAATGTCCTTATCTCTATATCCCTTCTTGAAACAAAAATCAAACCCTACTCAACTAAATTTTCCTCCTTTTATCATTTACCAAAATAGAGCAGTTTCATAACTATCTTTAGGTCTAGTCTCGAGGAAGTTACATTAAGTAGTTATATGCTAACTTCGAATCTTTAAAGACAACAAACTTTTAACTACTATATACATTATAACAAAATGAAATACTTGAACAGTTGGACATTAGGTGGGACTCATAACTGCTTGGTTACTTCTGCTAGCATGGCTATCCCTTCCAATGCATGGGACTTCTTCTTATCTTGAGCTTGCTCTGTCTCCATACTTTTAACTCTGATTGACAATACTTTATTCTGCTTGTTTAAATCCTGAATTTGCTTAGTTAGATTTTCAACTTGATTCTCTATTTCTCTCTTTCTCTTCAAAGCTTGTTTCGACACTGATATCAATTCTTGGTAATGTGCATTGATATCTTCTAGGCCCTCCCTTAATATTTTATTTGTAGTCACGAGCCTGTCATTGGATTCATTAAGGAAGTGAATTTGTGGCTTATGTTGTTATAGATTTTTCTTGAGATTCTAGACTTCAGAATCCATATGCACCTCTCCAGGCAATGTCGAATCTTGGTTTAACAACCATTGAATATCGAGCTTCTTAAAAATTAAATCTTCCTCCTGTCTATTCTTCATTGCTGCCTCTGCAAATGAGACTATTGAATTCATACCTTGTTCCATAATGGGAGTAGCTTGTTCTTCTGAAACTTCATGTCCTGAACTTGAACTAGTTCTGGGGATATTGGATGGTCTTCTTGAATGTAATCTTGTTGTGGCTTCAATTTCTTTTTACTTCCTTATTCTCATCACTTGAAGAGTCTTGAATAATTGTAATCTTCTCTTTTTTCAACTTAGGGTTCAATATTATTTTCATGTTTAGTCTGAGCTTATTTACGGCTCTTTTCTTTGGCCTCCATCTTGGTCTTTCCAGTTGCATGCGAGATTTTGTATCTACCGTTAAATCTGGAGCTTGCAAAATGTTATCCTTCATATCATATGCACAAGATATTATTGTTAGGTTTTCCTATGCACCTATATCATTTTGCTTCTGTTCTATTGAACTAACATCCTCCTTAGGATTCAAATTAACTGTGTTTTCCATTATTACATCTTCCAAAGTGCTTTCTTACTCATTTTCCAATGCTTTTTCCTGATCTTCATTACCAGGGTTTATGAATATTTGACATGAACTATCTTTTTGAAGGTTGTCCTGTACCAAGTATTCAATCACTTCTCCTTTAAATCTCTTAATAAAACCAGATTGTTTATTAATTAAGCTCTTCTTTACATGATCACCCTTATCGATGGTAAATCCTGACCAAAATAAAAAGTGAGCCCAGCTTCTATTTTCCTTATGCAAAACTGTACAAATGATCAATTTGATCAAACCATGATGAAATAATTACTGGTTTGTATGATCAGAATTTCCTTTGATTCTATTCGACATATTCTCAAGGCCAGGGATGATTTTAGGGGCGAATTTTAGCCCAGTGGGCTATTTTTCCATGTTTTTCTTCCAAAAAAGATTCGCTATTTTGCATTTTTTGAAGCCCCGTTTCGCCCAATTTTGATGGGGTAAATTTTTTTCACCCTAAAAATTGCCAAATTATTATATAAACGATATAAAATCCTTGGAAATAAAAATATTTTTTGAAAAATATCGCCAATCATTTTATGGTTTTCATTTTAAGAATTGGTAATATTCGCCAACATTTATACGCTTTTAAATAAGTATGGTTCCTTAAAATCATCCATGCTCAAGGCTTTTTAGAAGAAAGAATGGAAAATTCGTCCTAGATTTTTGGTTTAAGTGTTGTAAAAACCTAACATGATATTTAAACACTAACGTGAACCTTCCATCACAAGTGATATAACTCTGTATAATTCCATTTACTTCTCTCCATTCTGGCTTAAAATTTGCTAAGTGAACCCCTTTGCTCCAGTCTAGGGTTTCATTTCCTAGCAATAAGAAATCATTAGGTTTAAAACTGAAAGAAGTCTTCTTGAACTAGGATTCTCCATCCATCAGGATACTGGTGGCTTTAGCTACTAAACCTTCTATGAGCTCTACCTTGAGGGTGTTAAACGTTATAGTACCATTGATGAGATTCTAAGCGAAATGATGTGAAACTTCAGCATTAAAAGCAGTGATCCTCTCGAAAAAACTAAACCGACCTACTGCCCTAAACAACCCTGCACATTCTGGGAATTTCGTGGCCCAACTGGTGTCTGTGGGCTCAAACCTATTGATTTTTCCACTCTTCCTCATATCTCTATGGTAACTCTGCTAATGTTCTTCTTTGAAAATTCCAGGAACCTTCAAACTACGTCTCCACATCTATGAAATTCGTAACCCAAACTTGAAGTCATGGTAGTTCAAATCCTCGATTTGTTCAATGACGCCCACAACAAATTCGTACATGTTTCATAATATGCTGAACAGGTTTCTGGAAGTCCATGATATGTTGAACAGGTGTCTGCAAGTCTCCTAGCATCATCGAATGAAATAGGCCATGTTCTGCCATCGTTCAACCACACTTCTCTATGATTTTCGATTCCTGCAATGCTCTAGTGTATAGAGTTTGGATTTTGCGTTGCAGGAATAACTCAACATGAAATATTTGGAAAACAAACTCAAAATAAAAGTTAGACTTTGGATGTAAACATTGGAATAAACTTAACTTAGTATTTGAAGACTTTGAACAGAGATTTAATACTTAATAAGCCACTCAATGAAAACTTAGGAAAGGATAAAATACATTAAAACCAAAACTATAACATATAAAATAAAAAGACATTCAAAATCAATAAAATTTAAACTAAGATAAAATAAGAAGTAAATAAGGAACCAACATTTGAGAAAAAAACACATTAAAACTGGGTACAATTTCAATCTTAATACGCACATTGCAGAAAATAGAGTTAAGTGTCAGTTGGATTTGTGATCTCCAACCATCCTACGCATCATTATTTTCAAAACTTTGTTAATGGCCTCAACCTGACCATTAACCTGTAGATAATAAGGAGTTGAGTTTTCATGACAAAAACCCAACTTAGCACTTAACTCAGCCATCATCTGATTGCGAAAATGGGATCCGTGGTCAGTGACTATGGCGTGTGGAACTCCAAACCTAGTTATCACATGATTAAACAAAAAGAGGGCGGCAGTGTTGCTGTCCTTTGCATATGTAGGAATTGCCTCAACCCATTTTGTAAAATAATCAACTGCTGCGATGATGTAACCATGCCTCCCAGCTGAGGTAGGCTTACAATGCATGAAATCAATTCCCCATTTGGCGAAAGGGCCAACAACAATGATGGGGTGTAAAGGAGTAGGATGGGTGCATTTTTTAGGATAAAAAATTTGACAGGGCGGGCATTTCTTAACTGCCTCATGACAATCTTTGAAGATTGAGGGCCAAAAATACCCAACGTAAAGGATTTTCTCAGCTGTCACCATCCCACAAAGATGACCGTCACATAGTCCAGAGTGGAAATCATTCAAAACTTGTTCAACCTCCTTATGTGTAAGACATCATCGAAGAATGGAGTCAATACCATGTTGATATATCATATCATTTAAAATGAGATAATATTTCACGTGGTGACATATGCAACGATGATCGTCACGAGACATATCATGATGAAATCTTTGGGTTTGGAGATAAATGATCAAATCTCCATACTACGGGTGGTTGTGCTAATCAGGAACAAAAATTCATCTGGAAATGAATCATTGGGCTCATCTTCCATCGGAGCACAAGGAAGGTCACACATTAACTCCGCGAAAAGTAAGGACTTCTTAGAAGTATCCTTAGCAAACTAGAGATCGAATTCCTATAAGATGACAATCCAACGAGAATACTTTCCCCCTAGTACTTGACGAGTGAAAATGTAATACATGGGGTTTTTAATGCAAGAACAATTGTGGTGCGTAGTAAGATGTAGTGATGAAATTTTTGCGCAACAATGGTCATAGCCAAAGCTAGCTTCTCCACATGCTAATAATGGGTTTCAGAGTCAAGGAGACTCTTACTTAGGTAATAAATCACGTGTTCTTGGTCGTTGAGATATTCCTACACTAGAACCATACCGATAGTAGTAGTGGAGACAAAAACATATAGCAGAAAGTCTTTTGAGTAATTTGGGGGGTGCAACACCGATGAATGTGTCAGAACGTGTTTCAAATTATCAAAAGCTCATTGGGCCTAGTCATCCCAAAATAACAGAGTGTCCTTCTTAAGGAGACGCATATAGCCATGCATTTTTTCTACGAAGTTGCATATGAAACGATGAAGAAAGTTTGCCTTCCCTTGAAAACTTTGGAGTTCAATAATATTAGTCAGGGTGGGTAAGCCAAAATAGCAGCTATTTTAAAAGGATCTATCCAGTTTCCATCTTTGGAAACCACAAATCCAAGAAGACGTCCAATCTCAACACAAAAGACACATTTGTGTGGACTAATCCGAATATTATAATGATGAAATCTAAGGAAAATGTCCCTAAGATGCTCTGGATGGTCCTCTCGCTGCTACGAATGAGCAGGGAGATCGTCTAGATATGGCTCCATGATGTGTTTAATATCATGAAAAGCATAGGACATGGCACGCTGGAATGTAGCTCTAGTGTTTTCTAAACCAAAGGGTAACTTCTGATAGGCAAAGGTCCCCCACAGATAAATGAATGTCATTTTATACTGATCGGCAGGTAGAATTTNAGGACATGGCACGCTGGAATGTAGCTCTAGTGTTTTCTAAACCAAAGGGTAACTTCTGATAGGCAAAGGTCCCCCACAGATAAATGAATGTCATTTTATACTGATCGGCAGGGAGAATTTTTATCTGATTGTAGCCGAAAAATCCATCCATAAAAGAGAAGATGACGCTCCCTGCACAGTTATCAATGATTTGATCAATGTGTAGAGTAGGGAAATTGTCCTTGGGACAATCCTTATTTAAATCTCAAATATTGATACAAAACCTAATGGTGCCCTGCTTCTTACCTACATGGACAATATTAGACACCCATTCTGTCAGTGGTACAAAATAAATAAACCCCGCTTTCAGAAGTTTCTCCACTTTGGATTTAATAGCCGCAGCCTTCCTAGGATGGACTTAACTAGCCTTGTCGTGGGATGAGTCTTGATTTTGTGTACAATGATGGACGGATCAATCCTAGGAATTTTTTCGTACGTCCAGGGAAAAACATATCGAATCTCTTTGAATAGAGATCTATAACTTTTAGTTTCTTCTGTTGATTAATTCTGGCCTATATGAACATGTTCAACAACTATGGGCTTCACTGATATGTCAATGGGAGTTGTCTTAGTGATATTACAAAGGTTTCCCTCATAATCAGTGCCTTGTAACAGTACAGGTGTTTGAGGATTGCTGACAATATTAGTACTAATGAGAGAAAGAAAATCAAAGTCTATCGAACTAGCATTGGGAAGGAAAGAGGATCTATGGTGATGATCTTCCCATATAGGTTCATCCACACTCGTGATCTCCATAATGGACTCATCCAGTGGAAAATTCTGTGAGAGATAGTATAGAGTGGGGAGAGATGGTTCTAGCCAATAGGTCAGGTGGTAAGGATCCGAAGCCACTAGATGAAGATCATTAGAATGGACATCAAAAGCAGATTGAATAGCATCATAGAGCGCTTCGTAAGGGCCTAGATAAGATGACTCAATGGCTTCTTTACCTCTAGGACTGTGGCCGATCGTGGAAATCATGTTCACAGTTGCCACTTCTGTGCTAGGAGGGGTTGAGGGGAACACTCCCATGAGGGTTGAATCCTTCAACATACCTACCCCAACCGATTGATAAGGCGAAGGGGATTGGCCTAGCATAGGAATATTATTTGCAGTGGGGGTAGTAACATTTGGTGAAAAAAACATCGAGTTGATCGATGGTAACAATATTCCCCAAATGAGGGAATTGGAGATTCCAAAAAACCATCAAGGCGACAATCGTCATACCATAGAACTAGTTTCTCCCCAATAGCAAATTCTAATCCAACTAAGAATCAACTACCTCCACTTAAATGGAAACAGTCTTGCCCCCAAGCTCAACTAAAAGGGTCAGTAACAGACCATGAGGTTGGAAACCTCATACGTCGAAAGATTTAAAGGTTGTGGGTGACTTTGTAAGCTCGAGAGAACCAATGGCTCTCTAGCAAGACACATACAATACTGAGGTGGAAGCTCCTTCATCCAAAATGGTCATGTGGAACTTTCTCCCAACTACTCTGGTCGTGATTTGAAACACGAGTTGGTGGGGTAATATGGACTTGTAATTCTCCACATTAAAATGAATCAAATTAGTGTTATCCGGGTCTAAGGCCCCTAAGGCTGTCAACAAGTTTTTGCGCTGTGTAGGACAACTTTGGAGTACCTCCAGGGTAGACATCGCGCAAGGTGTTGTAGCCAAATCTTCAAGAACGTTGTAGAATTGTGCAGCTCGAGAATTTGGATTAAAAACATATTTCCGGAGAGTACTCTTAGGTGGGCACAAAACAAGTCGAGGTTAGGTTTCTCAATCATTAGAGGACCATTAGATGAAGGTGGAGGAGAAGAACTAGTAGAACGGGCTTTCTCAAGAGAAGGACCCTCGTCCTTCTTCTCTGCAGGTTTGTCATATGACTGACTATGAGTAGTTAAGCTATTAGTTTTCAAGGACATCATTCAGATTTATTCTCTAGAATTGGAGGTTGTTTGTTAAGAAATATGATCGATCAACTGTTGTTGAGACAAAAAAGGGTTGGTAAGCACTGTCGATGTAGGGTTACTTTTCAAAAATTTAATAATTTCTTCAAGATGAGGGCACTCCTTCATGAAGTGGTCACCACCACACAATAGGCAGGGATACTTAGTATTCCTCTTGCATTTATTGTCGTTCTCTGGGGTGGTAGCCTTGGGATTCTCCTGTTCGTTTTTAGGTTTCTTACCTTTTCCTTTTCCTTTCTTATTATTACCAGGTGTTTGCATACTTTGAATAGCGTTCACCTCGATGGAAACTGTAGGAGGATAAGGAGTAGTAGTAGAATTACTCTGTTGCTTGGCAAGTTTAGTTGTTGACAAGGGCTAGATTGAATCGATAACCCCATCAACAGTAGTTTCTGCAGGTGGCTTAGTAGGGTCTGTGCTGGGATGAGGAGCCTGAGGGATTAGATCATACAAATTTCTGGACTGGGAATAAACCAAGTCCAGATACTGAGCACGACGGACAGCTTGCTCTTCGGTAACAACACCACCCATAGCCACATCACAGGAAATGGGAGGCAACAAGTATTTCGTGAACCAATCAACCAACAATTGGTCTGGGATATGAGATTTAATAAGTCTTTGTCATCTCCTCCATTCATGAATATGGTTTGATATATGCGTAGAAGTATTTTGATGAAGTGATGTCAAAATATCTATACCAGTTTCGTATTGGATGGGCAGCTAGAAATGAGTAAGAAAAATTGTTTCCAATGAACTGAAGTCCACAAACGAATGTTGTGGAAGCTCAATGTACCACTTTGCAACCGTACTAGTCAAAGTGCGCTAGAAGAGCCTCAAATGGACTGAATCATCCATCAAGGAGTTGGAAGAACACCATAGATGGAATGTCATAACATGGTTTTTGGGATCTTCTCCCTGCTTCCCATCAAATTTTGGTATATCTGATGGTAACTTAACTAGAATTGTAGGCCACAAAGGGTTATGCTGGATGGGGTCATTGATCAACTTGGACAGATCAGGCAAGTCCAAAATTTCCAAAAAAGGAAGTTGTCGATTAGGCTGTATATACTGGTAACACTGATATGGAATCTGTATACAAGTAGGACCGTAGGTCGATTGATACACTTGTTGTTGAGGAGTTGGATTCGTAGATGATCCTCCCAAAGATCCACTAGATGGAGGCGGGCCTCTAAGAGGAGGGTTTCCTCCAAGTGGTGGTGGTGGTCCTCCGTCAGGTGGGCCTCCACTAGGTGGTCCTTCGAAAGGTGGTCCCCAAGAAGGTGGTCCTCCAAGTGGTGGTCCCCCAATAGGTGGTCCTCCAGGTGGTGATCCCCCAAAAGGTGGTCCTCCAAAAGGTGGTCCCCCAAAAGTTGGACCTCCCCCAGGTGGGCCTCCATCAGGTGGCCCTCCAAAAAGTGGGCCACCATAACCTCCAGTAGTATTCATAGGTATCCCTCCAGACATAGGCATATATGACCAATTAGGTTTCCCCCATGGTATAAACATGTTTCTGGGGTGAGGCATACCAGGATATACCATTCCTATATATGTAGGTTGAAAGTTCACATTAATTACGGATGACAGATTTCTCGGGTAAGTATATCCCCAAGAAGATTGATTAACAATGAGTTGTACCCCTGAGGGTTTCCCTGTACTAGGAAAAGGAGTAATCGCTTTGGTTTTCATGGAAGGAACTACGACTGCTGACTGTCCTGTAGCAGGGGTCTGTCTTGTACTGGAAGTGACTCCACTAACTACTGATGCAACTTAAGTTGGGGGTTTCCCCCCAGTGGTAGAAGATACAAGAGAACCAGAAGCAGACCCAAGATTTGGAATTGTAGTAATAGGGTTGGAGGGTTGACCTAGATCAACAACTGTTGATCCCCAAGCCGGTGATGTCAAATTAGGAGTTACTTGAGACGAAGAAAGTGGACAGTATCCGGGAGGGGTTGTTTCCGAAAGACGAGGTTAAAGAGCTAACATGGGCTCCCGATGAGGAAGGGGCGAATCATTGATGTTTGCAAGGTGCTCCTAAAAATTACGTAAATGATCCATATTTGGATGGACCCTTCTAAACATTTTCTCATTCCATGGAGCATCCCTAGCGGGATTAACAAAAGAAGGTCTGGTAGTCCCAAATTCGGAAATAAATTGACCTAAAGAAGTTCTTCAAAAAGGATCATTCTAGCCATATTCTATCCCCTCGGTATCATCAGGCAGGTGATCGACAACCCAATTTTATGACCAACATGACCTTCCATCGAAAAATGAAAGGCAGTATCATCCATGGGAGGCTGTTCGACCAAGGGATTGTCATACGTAGTGAATTCTTCCCCAACTTCCCCAACTAGATTCCCTTCCACATGAGAATTTTTCATAACCCCAAAATTTCACAAAAATTAAAATTTTTTGATGTAACATAAATTGTTTATAGCCGCAGCTTGTTAACTACTAGAGGTTAACAGATAAATGAAACAGTTAACAAACTAATGATTAACTTAAACACATACAACTTAGTACTAGTATAATTTTGATATGTGATGTACATAATCTGCATTCAGTTGTTTCTAGCTACACTGATAGTTTGATTTTGTCAAGTAGGTGAGGAATTACTTTCTAACTGGGCTTACTTTGCGATTGCTAACTTACCTGGATTTTTGGATCTTACAGGCTTGACAGGTAAATTTTGAACCAGTAAGAGTTTATTAAGGCGTTAATCCAGATATACTTCTTTTAGCATAAATATAATGCTAGAGTAAAAGTTTGCTTAATAGAATTCAAGGGTACTACAAGGTAAAGTAGCATTTCTTTTACTTGTTTTGCAACTGTAACAGTATTTTAAAATTCATGTTGTAAAGATCAATACTATGCCCTACTGATTGTCTTTTATTAGAATGACTGCTATTTTAGATATATCTTCTTTCCATCTATACGTTACGTTATTTACCAGTTCTTCATAGAGCTCATGATTTAATGTATCAACACTCTTACTGAAAACAGGAGCTTATTGATGTTGCCATTTACAAACTTTTCAACACTGCTTATAAGTATGGAAACAGACCTAAGGCCTTTTAAGAAAACAAGCTTACACAAAACTCTTAGCTTTACCTTTAATTAGGCTTCAGTAGAGGAAGTTTATCTGCTTATTACTGCATTGTATTTATAATTGATCATTTGCATAAATGTCGTCAAGTTGTGATTTCTAACTTCCAAATTTCTTCATGACATAAATTATGTGACAAAATTACATTATCATATTATTTATTTGAGAATTGTAGTGATGCTATATGTTTTCTTAGATAGTTTTACTATTTTTTACTATCAAGACTAAGCTAGTCTTGATTTGATTGATTTGGAACTTTGGTTACTTATGGAGACCAAATGATTACAACTTCCATGAAGTTCACCTTACTCTTAGTACTATAGACTTCATACAAAAGTAAGAATTTATTCTAGAGTGTAAGTACTTTTTATATACACAATGTTAATTTATAAACTAGATCCCTACTACTAGTCTTACATAAATACTAATTCTAACATCATGGTCTTGATATATATAATGTATGAATAAATGATTATTGTCGGACTATTGTCTTAAGAGCAAGGGCATATACCCTACTAGGGATTTCTCCATAGTTATTATTTTACCATCAAAAGATTTCATTATTTACATAAGACAAGGGATAACGATACCATAAAATCTCATTAATCAAAATAGTTTGACTTAATGTTTATCATTGATACGTTATGTTTTGACTTTGCATAATATATTATCATTGTGATCATTGTGTAGATTATTAACAATAATTCAATTCCCAACAATGTAGTGGAAACTATACAACTCGACCCACTGTGGACTAAATAAATTTGTGGGCACGTGGGACATTCACCACCGTGCATTACATAACTTATAAGCTCACCACGCAACCATACTTCTTATTTTTCATCGAGGGTTTTGGTTTTGTGTAAAGAGGAGTGTTGCCACTCTAGTGTAAGGGTTGTGAATTTTACAGCTCGCATTTGGTGTTTTTCTTCCTGCATACAATACTTTGTTGTGTGTGAGGGTAGTGTAGCTATGTCAATAATTTTTAAATGTTGTTTTCTTTCATGGCCATTGCCAAGGCTTACTCTTGTTCCCGTCGTCAGTGTAGCATGTACTGTGAGCTCTGTTAACTCTGTCACTAGTGAACACGAGGGTTTTGGGATGTTCGTTTTACTACTCGTGGTGTGGGCTCAAATCCTCCTCAGCTTCCAAATCGTTTGCCTCCAGGTAAAGAAAATTGTCTTATAAATATTATAAGCTTTAAAAATTACAGTTACAGTTATAAACTCAGTTTCTAACCAAGATTTGGTCTTCACTTGCAGGTGATGGTTCGCCTTTTCATTTGGAAGAATCCTCTTCACGTTTGGATTGGCATCAAGTCCTACGGGTAAGCCCCGGTTACAATGTGGAAAAACCCTGCTTGTACAGACTTAGGGAAACAAAATGGTTTCGGTTGGGAAGAAGTCACGACCTTGGTTCCTCCGGTCTTGGGATGTTTGGTCTTCAGTTTTTAAGATTGGTTTTTTCATTATTAAACCCTTGCATATAGCAGGGTGGCTCCGGCATTTGATGTCGTGACTTGTACTACTCTTTTCTTGACTTATAAAGCATTTACAGTAATGTAGGTTTTGATAAATTGAATGTTAGTTTTGTTTTTAAAAACCCATGCCACGATGCTAGGTACACCGGCCTTGAGCTGGGTGTTGTAATCTGGTTAAGTTTATAGCCTTACGTCCTGTCAATGTAATACATTGGGTTTTTCTTTAAAAAGGATTTTAATTCGAGCTCTGTCTCAATCTTGTATATCTTGACTCTGTGTACGTTAGGTTCTTCCTATTCGACTGTTAATGAAGAACATTACTGTCTAATATATTTTGTAAATAGTTTATAATTATTATAAGACTGTAAGGTCGTAGTGTATAATTTATAATATTTATTTACTTGTTCCAATTATACAACTAGGGTTTTTCTAAAAATGAAACCCTTGTCTATATGAGTTCTTCAATGTATTAATGATTAAGTTATGCTATTTGTTAATTTCGATAAATTATTATTACAGATGTGCTGTGTAAATGTACATTCGTTTTCAGTAAGGACTGTAACAGTTTACAATAAACTAAAAGTTTATTTTAATAATATCCAAGTAAATGGTTTGCAGCTTAGATGTTTTATTTATAATATTTAAAGAACTTGGTTAGGGTTTCGACCCTGAAGTTTCACAATTACAGGTATAAGCCTGTTTAATATTTATAAATAGTTTTTACATAGGTATTATTTAGTTTTATACTAGTTATTAATTATATTTTCATTGCTTTTATTTACTAAACTATCAAGTAGGAATTACTCAGAGTTTTTGAAATGATATAGCATAGATTATGTAACTCAGTTTACTCTTTATAATTTAAGTACTTTTAATTATAATCCTATTTAGTTTATAATAAATATTAGTCCTAGATTTTGTTGATATTGTTAGAAAATAAACTATGTGATGAGCAGCTTGTTTATTTACTTAACTGTATGTAATCATTGTAACTCTAATGTGATTTTTCTGCTGCATTTCATTCAGTTACTAAGTGAAAAAAAAGAAATATAAACATATCATAACACTGTTTAACCTCCATAATATTTTAACATGAATAAAATTACTCTACTGTCTGTAAATACACAATCTTATCTACTCAAAAATTCTCTTATTTTCTTAAACATTCTACCTGTGCTAGAGTACTACTGGGATTTTCCAGGTGTGGAAAAACACAGACTAGAAATTATTTTCTATTCTAACACATTACTCTTCAAATTCATTTCTTCAATAATCTACAAAGACTATTAAATTCTAACATTTGCAAACTGAATATTTAACATTCATATAACAGTCAAACTCAGATTTATCTATCTAACACGGTAAAACAAAATAATGTAGAACCTGTTTAGGACAGATGACAACAGTGTTAGGAGGTCGTTCCTCCCTACCAATCTCCTAGAGAGCGCTCAAACAATGCTTCCTCGGGACCCCCGAGCCTGTTCCTGGTCTTCTTGGCTGAGAACTGGTGGAGAAGCAAACAGTAGACTAGTTCAAAAACTCAGTAAAACACCCTGCTCTCAGCAGTAAGATCTTTCAGCTTAAAAGTTGCACTAGATCACTCAGCAGTTATCCCAATAACTCTTTCCACAATTCCCTTCCATTGAATTTCTCTGAAGTACATTCATTCACCTGAATGATCGCTTCCCTAAAATGAGCAGCCTCAGCTCTCTTCAATGGAAATTTTTATAAATATTGCCTAGGTCTTTTGGGTCAGTTTTCATTAATTGAGCCACCTGCTCTAATTCCACTTTCTTGGGGAATCATGACCCCAATTGTAGGGAGGTTGCCACCTTCAACAGTTGGAAGTGGTTTGAGGATGCTGCCACATGTCAATTTGCTCTCCACCCAGTCTCCTCCACCAATTTGACCAGTAAACACTCTTTTAACAGCTCTCCTAAGCTATTGTCTCCTACTTTATTTATTTATAATTAAATTATTCAGAATTACATTAAATATCCTTGACTCTGTTGAGTCATCAATTACAACTTAACATAAAATTTAACATATTGTCCTCAAATAAAATTAAATAATATAAAATTGTTTTTGCAAAATTGGGGCATGTGACAGAATTAGTCATGGCACCATGGTCTATGGCTTCCATTGGGATCTCTCCTACAATAGAAGGAAGGTCAGGTGATAAGCCTTGAACCCTTCGAGATCGTCTCAAAGGTAACCCAGCTAGACTGTTGGTCACTAAAAACCTAACCTAGCGTTTGAAACTAGAATCACACACAAAACCTCTCCTACACAAGATAAAGGTCACAAGCAAACTTAGGTGATAAGAGGGGTTGATAAAATTCGGTTCCTCACTAGGATTGTCAAGTATTTGCAACTCGTGATATACCACATAGTCCAATAGTAAAGTGCGACAAGGAGGATTGGGACCATACCCTTGCCTAAATACCCGATTACCTAGATGGTACGTGTGTAGTAGCTCCTCGAGTGTTATTCTCGGTGTATTGCTCCGACAAGACGGCAAAAAGGATTTTCTCATATGGTTTAGAGAATCCTAGAGGGGTCTCCCGATATACGCAAGGTACATGGGAGATCAAATCCGTGTTAGTGCTATCTAATGCACAACCCTTCAAAAGGGGCCTTTCGATATACAATCGAGTACAAGAAGTACCTTTATATATACCTCAAGAGTACGTGAAAGGTTGTTCAATATACCGACGGTACGTGGAAGAACCACACGGTTCCCAGGATGCAGTGCAGGCAATAGAAGGACAACTCCTATGTTTTAAGACGTCGAAACACGTCTCTATCCTAAACCTCAAGTTACTAAAATTTTTAACCTTTAGCTAATGTTAATTTTAGCTTAAACGATTAGGTGAATGCAAGATGTGTGGACAGAAAAGTAAAACCATGCATCATGATATGCAAATTTTTCACTTTATCGTTCGAAGTTTTCCCTACTTACAGGAAGGAGAGAATGATTTACTTCTATTTCAAAACAAAAATTCCCAAACAGTCACACTACACTTATCTTTCAAAAATGCAAACAAGAAACAAAAATTCTAAACTGAATCCTGAAAGCAAGAAAGAAGTGAGATCTCTTTTCCCAAAAAGGAAGACACTAGAACTAATTGGCACACTAAACACTTTTTACCATTCTTCAAAAAATGAAAAGATCTACCTCATAATCATGATATATTTTTTGACGAGATAAGAGCATGTAAAGGAGAAAGAAGAGCAAAGATCCCTGAAAGTTTGTGAAGCTAATCAAGAATCCAGTGGTTCGTCTTTAAATACGACTATGATCAAATCTCAAATTTTTCTTTGAATAAAAAAGCAAAAGCAATCTTTCATAAACTCATGAAGAACAAAAGAAAAACCAAAAAGCAAAGCTTCCTTTTCAATTGATCAGATAGTAAAAAGAGATCTAACTATATTGACTTCCAAGCACTCTTTTCAAAAATCAAACCCAAGCATACAAGCAGCTAAATGGATGGAAGAAACCTAGCTCTTTAAACCAAAACAAAATAATCCTTTACCACTTTCAGATTTTGAATTTAACAGTCTAGAACTCAAAAGTGAAGCCGGAAAAACACTCATAACAGAAAGCAAATCTAACTAAGCTTTGAAATCATAGGGGTATCAAAACCCTACCTAGCACCGCTTGTAAAAGGTTGGTGACAGAGCGTTACCGACTGGGCACCACATTTTTTCCACTATGACAGAGCGGTGGCACCACTTTATGTCTACTGAGCAAGCACGATGGCACCACCTATTGTCCTCACTAAATGTGCGGTGACTCATGTAGATGTCAAAACAAAAAAGTGGTGAAAAATAGAAAGTTAAGTGTTGAACAACTGGCATCAAATCATGAAAATAACAGGAAAATTAAGTGTAGAAAGCATATGTGTTTCAGATCTAAATAGATCTGGTTAAACTGAACCAAAATCACACTAGAAAGCTAGTAGATCTGATCACTAAAAGTTGAAGTTTGGATTACAGACAAGAGTTTAAAAACCAAGGAAGATCAAATGTGTTGAATGTCCTCCCCAGTGGAGTCACCAGATTTGTTGCTAGAAATTCTCACCTCTTGCTGACAAGAGTTGTTTCCCTAGGTCTGAATGGTTCAGATCTATAACAAATTAGTGATAACAAGGATGGAAGACTTCCCCTAGAGCTTGTAGATATCTGGAATGAGTCATTTAGCTATCCTGTAGTATGATGTGGTTGTCTTCTATGGTGTTGAATCTCCACAGATGTACCTGCACAAACACATCAAACAACAAGCATGATCAAAGGTACCAGAAAATGGTCTACAGTTCTATATTAGTGACTAAGGAATCCAATAATAAAATGAATGATTGCAACATAATACATTTTATAGGAAAGGAACAATCTTTGCATTAAAATGAATAAGAGAGATTACAACCATTTTCCTTAGTGTTGTGATGCTCCTTCACATGCCATGTCTTGTCCTCAAAGCTCCAACTTGTCTCTTCTAAGGTCACCCTAGATTTGGCCAGAACTTCAGTGCAACAACATAACTTTTCTCTCCCTTCCCATGGAGGATGAGCCAGGTTTTATAGGCCTTGGGAGGATAGGGATGGTTGAGGAAAAGGTGGATGAGGTGGAAGGGAGATCCTGCTAGGGGGGATCTTGAGTCCAGGTGGTCCACAAGAGTAGGGATGAGGGTGTCAAAAAGTCTTCCTTCGAGAAGCTTCGTGAATCTTCTATTTTTCCCTTTAAAACTCGAGCACCGTTCTTTCACTATGTAGACATAGTGTTACCAAGGTGGAACTGCTTCTTGACCAAGGGGTAAAGGTGGTGGCACCACTTATTGTCAAGAGAAAATAGGTGTTACCGAAGGAGGTAACGCTCATTGCAATAAAGGAAGAGACACGGGTGGACTCAGATATGAAATTATGAGTCTGGGCCAATATCCAACTTCACAGTTTGGGAAATGAGGGCAATTTCTGATGTTTTGAGACTCAACACATGATGGTGAAGAGATTGATGTGTAACGGTGGCATGATCATGATGTCATCTCCCTCCTTCCTTTCAAATATTTATGGTTTCTCACAACATTTTTCCTCATTGCTCACCACCAAAATACGTATAAAAATTACTAGTCTTTACATCCTCTTCTCTTTAAATCCTTATACCATAGGCATAACTAAGGATTATTATGCACACATCCTCACCTTATAATATCAATTGGGCCAAGGTGCAAAGACAACCATAATATACCAAATGTGTCAAGACAGAAAGAGTAAGATACAACTATATGTAAGTCTTATATTGAATTTACCATATAAGTCTTTAATTGACACTATCAACTGAGATTTGACATGTTGGATTGTTGTGATCTTCTTATCACTCATCACGAATTTGACTACAAGGAATTATTTGAAGGTGATGTCCATAATTTTACATTGTTTTCATCATTCTCATGCCTTTTGGTAAGACAGTAAGGAGGCTAGTGGCACGTAGCAACATGGTAAATGATTTCGAAATAGAGGTAGATACATTAAGGGTTTTTTTTAAATAACTTAAATTTCCTACTAGTGACTACCAATTTGCTGAATCATGGATTGGTACAACACACAACAAATTTTAGAGCCCCAAGCTCTTAATAACTCACACTTAGAACTTTCAAATCCAACATTTAACAAATTTCTTTTGGTTGTCTAGTTCAATTTAAAAGGAAGATTGTTGAGACTCAAACATTTAGTAAGTTGAAAGGATCCGATTGACTTACGCTTGATTCCATTGCCACTATATCCCATACTTGTATATTGTCGGGACAAGTATTGAACACCAAAATTTGATACCCCCAACCCCGGTGATGCTAGTGTCGCTAACTTGCTTGGTATGTAGGATTTTTTTTTAAGTTTTCTTAGCTATGTATTATTTTTTCTTAGGCACCCAATGCCCATCATTCTTACATTTCTTAGGATTGGAGGGATGCCCTCTCGAGTTTGAATAAACTTTTCGGTTTGTTTTATATGTATCTTTTGGTTAATTGAATTAAGTTTTCAGTTGGTTTTATATGTATTTTCTGGTTGTAGATTTATGATAGCCTTGTGTTAGTTAGTGGCTTCCTTTTGTACATAGTCAAGAGTAAGTAATTCTCTCATGGTTCTAGGTTTTCTTAAGACTATATCTAGTTACAAAGTCCTTCACTATGCATAAGATCACATGGATGTCCCAATATGGTTTTTGCACCATCTAAGTAGTTTGTTTTGTATAATGAAGTGTGCTCCAAGTGGAAAAAATATAATAAAATGGTTGTTATTTTATTGAACTAGAAAATTTATATTAGATATATGTCAAATTAATGTGTTCAAATTAGGTTTTATTAAAAATATGTCATTTTTCATATAGATAGTAGAAGGATGCTCAATTGTTTAACACTGTACAAAATTGTTTAAGTAATCTATACTTTTCAATTAAAATGCAATTATTTATATTACTTTTTATATGAAAGGCTTCCAGTTCCAATTCAAATTATGGGCTTAAGAACCTTTAGACCCTACTAAATCACAAATTACTGGTATATGAAACTTGCAACTGTTGAATACACTTTCTTGAGAGATTGTTGTTTCCATGCTTTAAAAACATTTTCTTTTCAAACCAGGAGCTGCTGGTAAACATTGTCCGGAGCAACCATTACACCGTCCCCATGGTGACTTGGTTAAAAAAAAGGGAGTAGTCNGACTTATTCTTGCCTCTCCATCGAAGAAGCGAAATAATGATAATTCCTTTCATTGTTATTATAATAGAGGAGAAAGGGTAATTATAGATATATATATTAGGAGTAGTCTAACGGGTAGACGATTTCGCCCGGAGTTAGACTACTCCGTTAACGGGCGTTACTACCTTTCCGGTGCACCAGCACAATCCATCCCTTCACGAGGGTCCCACACGATTGATTTGTCCGGGTAAACGCCCGTCCGTCGGCGCCCGTCCCGTGGCGCCAGGATGTCCAGAGCAGAGTCACCAACCAGCGGGGGTGGCCATGGGGAAGATTCGCTGCGGAGATCAGAGACCCCTGGAAGAAAACCAGACTCTGGTTGGGCACTTTTGACACTGCAGAGGATACCGCCCGCGCCTATGATCATGCTGCGAGNGTAAACGCCCGTCCGTCGGCGCCCGTCCCGTGGCGCCAGGATGTCCAGAGCAGAGTCACCAACCAGCGGGGGTGGCCATGGGGAAGATTCGCTGCGGAGATCACAGACCCCTGGAAGAAAACTAGACTCTGGTTGGGCACTTTTGACACTGCAGAGGATGCCGCCCGCGCCTATGATCATGCTGCCAGAAATCTCCGAGGCCCCAAGGCTAAAACTAATTTCGCCCTCCGCGACGATAGCACCAGTAGAGCCGCGGCCCTGTTCAGCAATGGTGCTACACGCGCTGTTCTTGCTCAGCGACAACAAGAGCCCTGCGTAAATTCGAGCTCGAACGCCGCTCCAACTGCTTTTGCTTCCCGTCTGGATCACAACAATCGAACAGCTTCCAGTTGCGTTATAAGGGAGGCCGCAATGGAGAAGCAGACAACTCCCCCACCAAAAAACAGAAACTTTTGTTCGGCATTCATCTCTTTGAATCATCTCATAATTCACANTTGCGTTATAAGGGAGGCCGCAATGGAGAAGCAGACAACTCCCCCACCAAAAAACAGAAACTTTTGTTCGGCATTCATCTCTTTGAATCATCTCATAATTCGCAGCTGCAGGAGGATGCACTGATCTGTAGATCTTCACGGCGGCAAACCCCCTTATTGCTGGATCTCAATCTGCCACCAGCTGCTAACGATGTTGAGTAACTCATTCGACAATTTGTAAATTTCAGAAACCATGAGGGCTAGGGTAGGAAAGAATGANTTATTGCTGGATCTCAATCTGCCACCAGCTGCTAACGATGTTGAGTAACTCATTCGACAATTTGTAAATTTCAGAAACCATGAGGGCTAGGGTAGGAAAGAACGATTTTGCAGTAGTCCATACGCTGGGGACAGGCCAAAGGGTAGCAGCGACGGGTATCAATTCAATTTGAAATATAGTTTTTGTGACTTCGATTTGAAGTATAATGACTTTATTTCTGCAAATTTCNTTGAAATATAGTTTTTGTGACTTCGATTTGAAGTATAATGACTTTATTTCTGCATATTTCAAAGTAAATAAATTGCGCATACTTCCCGTATTGTAGCCCTACCAATTCCATTTGAAAGAGAGCTTTTGTGACTTCAATTTCGGTATTACATGATGTCATTTTGAGTAATATTCAATGAATTAGAAGATCTACAATTTATGGTACATTGCAGTTTAGTTTAAGAATTCAAAAATGAAGAAAACCGTAATTGAGGCTATCTTTATTTTGGTAAAATGTTTGCATGGTCTATTTAAAAGAAACCATTGAATTTGTTTGTATTTATAGATATATGTGGTAGAGTTATTATTTTCATATTTATATTTATATAACTAATGTGGATACACCTTTATATTTATTTATAGAATCTACCTTTTTATGATGAATCTCCATATAAAATAATTTAAATAGGCAAGATTGATTTACCAAGTTTTCTTTCACGAAGCTTATCTTTCCTTATGACACATATTTTAATGAGAATAAATATTGAATAAGTAGGAAACCATTGAAGATAAGCATGAATANTTTCCTTATGACACATATTTTAATGAGAATAAATATTGAATAAGTAGGAAACCATTGAAGATAAGTATGAATAAATAATGAAAAAATGTCTCAAATATCACAAGAATCTAAATAAGTGTTGCCATCATCAATTTCTCTCAAATATCACAAGAATCTAAACAAGTGCTGCATGGCAGCATGTACCAGCCGAGGTTAGTAGGTATAACTGTATGCATTGAAATAGACAGTTCATGTGCTAAATTTGTCCGAATTTTAATGGAATGTAAATTGATGCTACATGTGCTGCTTGCTTAGTTNGCTGCTTGCTTAGCTAGAATAGTTCCCGTCGCTGCTAGAATACAAACAAATTCAATGGTTTCTTTTAAATAGACCATGCAAACATTTTACCAAAATAAAGATAGCCTCAACTACGNGTTTTCTTCATTTTTGAATTCTTAAACTAAACTGCAATGTACCATAAATTGTAGATCTTCTAACTCATTGAATATTACTCAAAATGACATCATGTAATACTGAAATTGAAGTCACAAAATCTCTCTTTCAAATGGAATTGGCAGGGCTACAATACGGGAAGTATGTGCAATTTATTTACTTTGAAATATGCAGAAATAAAGTCATTATACTTCAAATCGAAGTCACAAAAACTATATTTCAAATTGAATTGATACCCGTCGCTGCTACCCTTTGGCCTGTCCCCAGCTTATGCACTACTGCAAAATCGTTCTTTCCTACCCTAGCCCTCATGCTTTCTGANAATGCTGCTGCAGCAGGCTGGTCATCAAGCCTGCTGCAGCAGCATTAAATGCTCTGCAGCGCCCAAGGGTCATCAAGCCTGCTGCAGCAGCATTAAATGCTCTGCAGCTCAATGGATAGCTCTTGCCACTCTGCAGCTCAATGGATAGCTCTTGCCGCCGTGGGCCAACCATCCAGATATGCCCTGCGTCCTGTCGTCACTACTCCCAATAAACAAATAAAATATTATAAGCCCACTCCCAGCTTACCTAATCCTATACAGGACACAATGTTCAGGAGGCTGCAGGGCAGCTTTTGGATGTTTTTTCCCTACCTGCCACCCTACACAGGGTAGGGTAGGCAGCCGTAGGCTCACTGAACTGGCAGCTCCAGCCTCCCTACAAAATTAGTCGAGTGAATTGTGTCCGTGTTTGATTCGTGCCAATTTAAAACCGGTTAGCTACAGAAAGATTAGAGTCTACTACTAACTTAAAATCGATTCCCTTCGCTACGGAGAGATTATGTACAACTTTTAATGGATTTTGTGCAATAACTTCTTGTGCACTAATATGTAATTTTTAATGAAAAATGGTTGATTTTAGGGTTGGGATCAGTTTTGATTTCAGGGTTGGGATCAGTGTTGGAATTTGAGGACGTTTTGTTTAGGGTATATATATATTTTAAATATTTTTAAATATTTTGGGAGAACGTCAGATTAAATGGGTAAACAATTTTCTAAAATTTATTTTTGAAGTTTACCCATTTCTATAAGTAGTCATTGATTTTTTTTGGTTAGTTTTTAGAGAGGCTGAACTTTGAAACCAGTACCCAAACCAAAATTTTAATTGTAGGTAATATAGATACTGGTTGGTGTATATTGTTGATGGGTGTCAATTATTACTTTGTGTTATTTTTGGCAAGTAATTTGTTAGATTTTTATCGAGTATATGATAAAAACTAATTATTTTCATTGCTTAAATTCTTTAATAAAAGTTTATTAATAAAAAAATTCTACCCTCCTGCTTGAAATGTAACTGAACTTGACTGAAGAGATAAAAACTCAAAACATAAAATAAAAAAAATAAAAAATAGTTTGAAAGGTTAGAACTCTGAGAATCATTTTCAAATCAGATCCCATGCTGTTTTTCTAATGAATAATGAAGTGGCAATATTAATGAAGTGGCAAGCCTGGTGAGGGAGAGTCCATAATTTCTGACATAAATTTGAACCCACCTCTGCTACGTTTTATTCATCATCTAACTTGCATCATCTAACTTGTATATCACTTATGTAAATTGCTACATTGACGATACCGAAGCAATTAGGGTTTCTTCCGGATCCCTTAAGACCGCGAATTTTAATGCCCATGCTTGAGGTGTGTTTCCTGAAGCTAATGGCATAATTGCAAGAGGAGGAATTACTGTACTACTGAAAAAACCTAATCCGTCTATCAGTTCGAATGATTAGAACCATATATGAAATATATTTTTTTATTTTATAAAAATGTTAAAATGAAAAGGTTTAAATATAAATATGTTTGTATTAATATTTATAACAAATAATAAAATTAAAATTAAGTTATAAGGAAGAGTTTAATTATAAGAAATGCTTATACTCTTTCAAAATTAAAAAGTTAGACTTTATCATTTTTATTATTCATAAAACATAAAAATATGAAAAACAGAAAGTAAATTAAAAATATAATAAATTTTAAACAAATTTAAATAAACAAAAACTGTAAGCAGCACACCACAATGCCTACTTATCTACCTGTTTTTTAAAGACATAATTCCCATTTAAAAAATCAAAAGAATAAATTAAAAGAAAAGCAATATATTATATATCTCTAACTAAACTATAAAAATAAAACATAAAATTTTAGTTTTAAATAATATTTATAATCCATTATATATATGATGATTAAGAGTGTACTTCCTTATAAATAATGAAATTAATAGCTAACTTAAATTGCATTTAAGTAGTTTTTTAAATTAATTATTATTAATTTTAGAGATATAATATAAATAAAAATCAGATGAAAAGAATAAGTTTGTACTTTAAATTAGAGTAATACAATATTTTTAGGTCTTAGATAATATTTATCCTCCACCCATCTTCACTTTATTACCACATAGTATCAAACTATCTTATAGAATTGCTTATAAAGAAAAAAGAACTATAAAATATATAATTAATTTTTGCATTAAATCCTCTACTGCTTACCTTTGGTTTTCAAGGTTTTTATGAGTACAAGAACTCTGAAAGAGAAATACGTGTATACCATGATAGTGTGTATAGCTAATCTTCTTCAAATGAAGTAATATAAAATAAAGTTCATGGAGTTTGCATTATAATGTCAATGACAAAAATATAAATGCCCATTCTAACAAAATAGATGGTTTTTCAATACCACTTTTGGATAGCTAGATGGTTTTTCAATACCACTTTTGGATAGCCAACATGTGCCTCTCAATGAGAGGGATAATGTAAGATGATAAAAATTATACTAACCTAATTTTGTTCCAACAAATATTATTGGAACTCCAAGAGCATAATGCATCAGCTCAAGAATCCAGTGTACAATCATTGCATATCATCTTTATTAGTTATTCAAAAAAGCAGTGCAAATAGAATATAGCTATATATATCCAACTTTTTAGAGACTAGCACTAAAAATAGTGAATTAAGTTTTAAATACTTGAAGAATCATTGAAAAAAAATTCCATACTTCAAAAATCATTAGAAAAACTAAAGTAGATTTCTTGGAGGTAAGCATAAACCAAATTTTCATTGCAAAAATGAAGCAAAAACCAAACACAAAGTGGAAAATGAAAGTGGTACCATTGCATTTTTGCTAGGTCCATGGCATTTAAGACTTCTAAATCGTTTTTTGCCAGGATGCCAACTTTGCTCCTAAGTTTTTTTTTTAATATTTTACCTGTTGCACAACATAGGCACAATTTTTTAAAACTCAAAGAATTTGAATGCAATGCTAAGTCCATGGCATTTAAGACTTCTAATTGTCTTTTCACATGGTGTCAACCTTTCTCCCAAGCTTTCTTTTGAAAATCACTTACCTATTACACAACATAGGTACAATTTATTAAACTCAAAGAATTTATCAAAGCTTTCCAGAAAAATAGAAAACAAAACAAGTGAAATTAAACATAAAATTCTAGACTTGATGAGGACATTACAAAGACTCAAAAAACTAAACATTCGGAAAACAAGCTATTTTCAAATAATTTTTGTTTTGGCAGATTTAAAAATATTTCAATATGAAATCTCTAGTAAGACTGAATAAGACTGAATGTAATAACCGAACCAGTCATGAGAATTAAAAGAACTTTAAAATAAAAGTGGATCAAGGGATTTAAAAAAGATGCAAAAGTGAAACAAGACTTTTTATCAAGAAAAGATTTTAGAACTAGAGAAGGAAATTTATGAAGCTTGGTAACTTACACTTAAAAGTACGAGACAAAATAAATTAAACAACTATGAATTAAGAACCTTCACCTTCATATAGAGAAATTCTTCAAAGCATGAAACTAAAAAGACAACGAAAAAGGGAAAAGCATCAACTCAAAAGCAACAGCCAAAATGTCTTCTAAAAGTTAGCCAAGCTATTGAGAAAACCAAAGAACAAGAAAAAGTCAACAAAAACCGAAATCCAAAAATCTAAATGTTAACTGCAATATCCACAGTCTTTCCAAAAGCTTTAATGATATTTGACAACCTAAAACTTCTCATCAGTTTCAGTTAACTATTGAACTTTAAATGCAGATTTCCACCAAAATTCAGTGAAAAAAAAAACTCTCCTTTTGACGCCTGGAAAATATTCACAGATTGAGCCCATAACTCTGGCCAATCTTCGATTGCGTAAGCAAATGAGGGCCTAAAACTTGAAAAGGGGGATTAATACAATGGATTCGACAACACTTACAAGATAGAGTTCCAAGTATCCTTACAACGATACACAAAAGGACTCTCTCGTGAAAATATAAGAATGATACATAAAAGAGTTCTATTGTGAAGACGGCCAACTACCCTCACCAAATTGATGATTTACAAACAAACTCGATGAAAAACACGATTAAAAAGTATGCCTATTAATATGAAATAGTGGAATATGTAGTCACATGCCTATTAATATGAAATAGTGGAATATGTAGTCACATGCCTATTAATATGAAATAGTGCAATATATATAGTCACTTGCAATACGCAAGGACTACTAATTAATATAAGATTAGATTTATAATATAAAGGATATAATAAATAATAATTCTATTAAACACTTGCAACTTAGCCATCTCATTGAAATTGAACAATAAAAGTCATTACATAAAAAAAAAATCTATTATAATGTTCAAAAGAGTTGTTAATAAAAATAAGCACTTAAAAAAATTAGCTATGTAAATGTAATTTTATCGTAACCAATATTTTAATTTATAATATTCTAATTTGGCATATTTTGAGTATGTGTTTATTTTAAGTGAAAAAGAAGTTCCTCTAGGCTTATTATTTTTTATGAATAATTTTATTAGTTCTTATTAGAAAGGTTTCAAGACAAAATATAACATGAATACATGTGTATGTAATTTTTTTTCCATGTTTTTTCTCAAAAAAAAACGCATTTTTATTCATATAAGAGAAAAAATACAATCTTCAGTGCTTATCAACAAATTACCACAAAAGAGGATCAGTTTATATAACTTTTCAATATCTAAAAAAAAGATATTTTGATACCTTTGTTATCAACAAGCATAATGCTTCAATTCTATAACTAATTGTAGAAATCAACCAGTGAGATGCTCAAAGGAGGAAATGTTGTTCCACCTTGGAATTCTTCTAGACACATAGCCCCATGATGCAAAAGAAGACCCTCCTTCAATAGTGAATCTGCTTCCATGTTGAATTCCCGATAGATGTGCTTGAAATTAATAGCCCGAAAGTGGGATCTAATCTGAATTAACTGGTCTATCATATAAACAAGGCCAATATTGTTAATCTCTACCTAACCTTGAATAACATTAATAACCAGTAGAGAATCTCCAGATACATGAATCTTGGTAATCCCTTGTTTTAAATCTTAACCCAGCAAAAAAAAAATCCTTTGAACTCTGCAGAGTTGTTGGTACCTGGACTGAGGCATCCTTTCCCAAAGAAGAAATGAATTTTCGAAATGCACAAGGAAAAAACAAAGCTACTCACTCAATTTCACTCCTTACAGCTAGCTCAATCAAAAAAGACCCAAGACCTATCTTCTTCAGTTACTAGAGGCATCAAAATATTCCCATGTCGAGGAACAATCGCGAGTTTATAGAATTTGAAAATAGTAAAAGCTTGGGTTGCAAATTGAATAGTAGGCTGAACTCGTTCCTTAAAAGCATATTCATTATGAGCAAGCCACACCCCCAAGCAATAATCATAGGAAGTGCATGTAAAAAGAGCAAATTCTAGACTTGGAATTTTTTTCTAAAACAACTCTCTAGTTAATCCTCAATCCAAATATCCAAACGGTTTACTGATCTTCCTGCTTCCTATCAAACCTATTTAGCAAAAACACATTCCACAAAAAGATGACTAATGGATTCTTCACCCATCTTGCATAGATGAAAAAATCTAGGGCCCTAAAATTTAAATCTTTGAAGTCTATCCAAGGTGAGAACACTATTCTCCATTATTAACCATAAATGTAATATGCTTTTTGGGTGATATTTCACTTTCTAGATTACTTTCCATCGCCATTTTTTTCCCTCTTCCCTAAAATTAATGAAGCTTTGTGCCCCAGCTTGGATGTATAGAATCCCCCCATCAAGTTGAAATTCCACCGAGCAGACCATCCCTATCTTTGGAGATATTAACGAGGTTGCTTCAGCTTGTTACAATACGGCTCCCAAGGGACTTTCCACTCCCTCTGTAAACCTGGATCTTTTTTTGTTATCCACCCCTATCTCCAAATTGAACTCCTCCCCAGATTGGTCACTTTATCCAGCATGGATTTTCCCCTTGATTAAAGAGATCAAAAGGGAGAGGAAAATCACCAAGAAGGCCCATAATATAATCACAACCAATCGAAACCAATCTAGCATTCCCAACCTTCCAAGAAAGGTGAGGAGCTAACATAGAGAAAGCATTAGAGAGAGATTTTTAATGGTTAATAGAATTTTTTGCCTACCTCTTCTCCCTCCTCCTAATCTAATCCACCATCGAGTATGGTGCAATGTATTTATAAACTAGGATATTTTTCCACATACTATCTTTTGTTAAGAAGTTCCATAAGGATTTGTCTAACAAAACCTTGTTGAAGTAAAATTTATTCTTCATCCCCCATCCTCCTAGATTTTTAAGCATCGCCAATGATTCCTAACTTGCTAGATGAAAGCCCAAATGTTCTTTCCTATTTCTCTAGAGAAAGTTAAAATAGATTTTTTGGACAACATTCAAGACTCTGATCGAAATAGCTTCCATCAAATGCTAGTAGACTGTGTAATAAAAATAAATAGTTTAGTAACTTAGTTAGTAATTTTATTTATTTATTAATGAATGGCTTGATAGGTCACATTATTTAATTGTGACCCTTGATTTGTATAAAGCCGCATTTCAATCCCTGTAAAACGCATCAATTCAATAAATAAAATAAATCTTTTCGAATACAGATTCCAAGTTAGTATCAGAGCATCTGGGTCGATTGGTTCTCTCTCCTCCATGAGTTCGTTGTCATTTCCATTCATTTCCATGCTTCCCACCTCTCATCTCTACCACACTTTCACCCCTCATAACCCTATTTTAATATTTGCAACATTTTTTTTAAACTATTAAAATTTTGTAATAAATTTATTAGTATTATTTTTAATAATAAATTATTATTATTGCAATTAATATTTTAATAGTTAAATTCTCTCCAATCATAATTTAAACAAGATGAATACAAGAAATACAAAGAGAAACCCCTCGTAGAAAAATAATGTGTCCATAAAGTTAAATGATGATCCGATTCGAAAGATACTAGAAAAGCTTGAGCAAAAAGAGGACGACATTCATGACCTAAAGCTCAAAATTCAGTCACTAAGAGACCAAGTTAAAGGAAGCAATAACTCACATACAGGACCAACCCACAACATCGTTCACAAGGTCAATATCGATTTACCAAGATTCGATGGCGAAAATAATCGAGACAGGATTCGATGGATCAACAAAATCAAAAAATATTTTGAAATGTACAATATATATGGCGGCGATGATAAATTGAATGTTGCAACAATGTACATGGATAAAACCACTTATGATTGGTTCTTATGGTGGGACTCAACAATTAAGGGAGGAAGACTAGTTAGAGACTAAGACACCTTTAATAAAAAATTCTTTAAACAATTTCAGGACATGGAAGAAGCCGAAATATACAGCAAGCTCACTCGTTTACAACAAGAAGGAACTGTGGATGAATATTTTTGTGATCTATTGGTCCTGGCCACTCATGTCCAAGATATAACTGAAGAACGACTCTTGCAAATTGACATTGGCGGGCTGAAACAAAGTATTCAAAGCGAGATACAATTATTAGACGTCAAAGACATGGAACAAGCCCGTTAAAAAGCAAAATTAATTGAAGAAAAGTAAAAATCACAACTTTCGTTGGTTTATATATGACCCCACCCAAGAGAAAATGGGATAAAAGATGACAATCCATGCCGTAAGTGTAATGCCCCTAATTGGTATTGAGGACATAAGTGTAAAAATAAGAATCTATTCTTGTGCAAAAAAAGTAATACGGGTGACAATTATGATGAAGAATCAAGCGACGCACCTTCCTCTGACACAATCGTATAGCGATGAGACTGGCAAAGAGGAGGCTAACATCACACCAATGCTCTCAGTAGCTGCAATGACAGGTATCTCTCAACCCCAAACCCTCAAATTGTTTGGACATATCAAGAACACTAAGGTGACGGTGTTGGTCAATAATGGGAGTACACACAACTTCAAAGACTCTAGGGTAGAAAAACAGTTAAACATATTCGTCTACCCTACCGCCAACCTCCAAGTATCGATATCAGGAAACAAGGCCACATCGTGCGGCGAAAAATGCCATAAAGTAGAACTAGCTATAAAGGAGTACAAGCTAAGATCACCAATGTATGTTATGGAAATCAGAGGGGTTGACATTGTTTTAGGTGCACAATGGTTGGAAACTTTGGGAACAATTGGATTAAACTTACAAGAACAATTTGTAAGGTTCTACAAAAATGGGAGGAAATATAAGCTTTATAGTATTAACTGCCCCCCTCCCCAAATTGTCTCATCCAATAAAATGGAAAGGATGATAAAAAAGGGATCTCAAGCCTTCTTCTTACACTTCTATGCTATGGAAAAGACAACCGATGAAAGACAAAATACTAATCCTCGTGAATTAGAACAATTCCTAGAGGAACATAGTGACATCTTCCAAAACCCTCCTCATGGTCTATCACCCCCACATTCTAGGAATCACATCATCGAGTTGATGCCAGGATGAGCTCCAATTAGAAAAAATTCATACAAGAAATATCACAGGAACAAATCAGAGATCGAAGGTTTGGTGCAACAACTGTTAGACGTTGGAATAATCACACGTAGTAAGAGTCCTTTCTCTACACCAGTCATACTCGATAGGAAAAAAGATGGATTGTATGGACTTTGCATTGATTATCGAGCGTTAAACAAAGTCACCATAAAAGATAAATTCCCCATTCCCTTTGTTGACAAACTACTAGATGATCTACATGGTGCAAAATATTTTTCTAAACTAGACTTAATATCAGGATATTACCAAATCCGTATTCAAGAAGAAGATGTCCCCAAAACAATTTTCTACACCCATGAAGGTTTATATGAATTTCGAGGATGTCGTTCAGATTATCCAACTCTCCAGCAACAGTTCAAGCAGTAATGAATAGTGTGTTTCACCCTTAACTAAAAAAATCTCGTGCTAGTGTTCTTTGATGATATCCTTATTTATAGTAAAAATTGGAACTTGCACCTCAAGCATGTAGAAACAATATTGAAGCTTCTAGAAGAAAACAAATTTTATGCTAACAAATCAAATGTAGTTTCAGGAAAAAAATAGAATTTTTGGGGCACATTGTTTCAATCGACGACATTAAGGGTCCCAAAATAATTATGGAGATCACAAAGTGGTCGTCCCCCAAGTCAATAACATCGTTAAGAGGATTTATGGGTCTAACAGGTTATTATAGAAGATTTGTTCACAACTATTCCCAAATTGTAGCACCCTTGGCATCACTATTAAAAAGGGATGCTTTCAGATGGGATAAGGATGCAAAAACTTGTTTTGAACAATTAAAAACCCTAATGAAATCCACACCAGTGTTAATAGCTCCTGATTTTACGTAGACATTCATCCTTGAATGTGACGCTTCAGGGACAGGCTTAGAAGTTTCTCTCATGCAAGATAAACATCCCATTGATTTTGAAATCCGAAAGTTAAAACCAAGTGAGCAAAAAAAATTCACATATGACAAGGAAATGTTGGAAATAATGCGTGTCCTTTCTAAATGGAAGCAATATTTGTTCCGGGAAAAATTTCTTGTTAAAACAGACCACAACAAACTGAAGTATTTTCTAACTCAAAAGAATCTCTCTCTCGAACAACATAAATGGGTAATCAAAATCCAAGTCTTTGATTTTGACATTTTGTATGAAAAAGGTAAGGAGAATAGGGTTGTAGACATCTTATCAAGAAAACACGAGATTGATGCCTCACTATGTTCCATATCCATAGTTGTTCCTAAATGTATTTCATAAGTCCAAAGTGAGTATATGAGAGACCTAGAGACAAGGAAACTAATTGAAGAAGTTGAAAACAACAAAGCAACAAACTCCAAATATTCATGGGAAAAAGACATACTATGGTACAAACAAAGAATATATTTACCCAATTCATCAAAATTCAAAACTCAATTTTTAAAAGAGAACCATGACTCCCCGACAACGGGCCATGTTGGTTTCTTTAAAACATACCACAATATCCACCAATCCTTCTTTTGGAAGGGAATGAAGACTGATATCCAGAAATATGTGGTTGAATGTGATACTTGTCAAAGGAAGAAGTTTGAAACGATGGCTCCTGCCGGTCTCCTACAACCCCTTTCATATTCCAACCCAAAAATGGTCTAAGGTATCCATGGATTTTATCACCGACCTTCCTATATTAGAAGGAAATGATAGTATATTTGTAGTCGTTGAGAAATTAACAAAATATGTTCATTTCATTAGCATTTCATCCAAAGCAAAAGCAATCCAAGTCGCATATAGTTATGTAAAGAATATATTTAATCTCCATCGGTTTCCCAAGGTTATTGTTAGTGACAAGGACCACAAATTTACCAACAACTTCTGGAAAGAATTGTTCCACCAAGTTGGATTTTCATTAACATGAGTACCTCGTACCAACCCCAAATAGGTGGAAAAACAGAAGTAGTAAACAAATTCCTTAAAGGATACTTGAGGAATTTTTTGAACGACCAACAAAATCAATGGGTACAGTGGCTACACCTTACATAATGGTGGTACAATAGTACATATAATACATCAACAAAATCTCACCTTTTGAAGCCTTATATGGGTCTCCACCTCTTATAGCAAGAGAATATGTCATCAACAATTTCAAAGTTCCAACAACAAGGGAATGTGTCATCAACAATTTTAAAGTTCTAGCAACAAGAGATTCCCTAGAGACATCTGATGAGGTCATCCACATTTTGAAGAACCATCTCGAACAAGCAAGAAACCACATGAAACAACAAGCAAAATAAAAAAGAATCGATCGAGAATTTGAAGTGGGTGATTGGGTGTTTGTTCGCTTTCAACTGTACAAACAAACTTCACTAAAAAATTCCAAAAGCATATACTTGCACCCAAGTTCTATGCACCATATCAAGTTCCAAAGCGAGTGGGACAAGTGGCCTATGCTCTAGGCGTCCCATGGGGTCTTCACTTGTTGACCAATATCCTATCATGTTAGTTCATATTGTGGGTTTTAAAATTATCAAAAATTGAACCAATATATTGTAGGTATTGGGGGGGATGAGGGGTTTAAGGTGGGGGTGGGTAGGGTGGTTTATAAGGATTGAGGTATAAAAAGGGGTGGGTAGGAGGTTTTAAGTATTGGGAGGGGGTTTCAACAAAAAGAGTTTGGGTCAATATCTCTGGAAATTAAGGGTATTCTTTAATATCACATGATCGTACGTGCTATGTAAGAGGTTCACTAAGTGAAGTCCCCATGAGGCATCCCTAATAAAGGGAAAATAAATGGCGCCTTCCATGTTTCATGCCTAAAGAAGAAAGTGGGCTCAGACACTCATATACAAATTGAATTGCCCATGTTAAATGATGAAGGAAAATTAGTGCTAGAACATAATTCATTTTGGAAAATAAAAACAAAACACTTCGCTTCAGATTAGTTAATGAATACCTTATCAAATGGAGAAACTTACCAGATGATGAAGCTACATGGGAGAATGAATATTTTCGTTCACGCCACCCATCCTTACCAATACTTCATGGACAAAGTATTTCAAAGAGGGATGACTTGTAATAAAACTAAATAGTTTAGTAACCTAGTTAGTAATTTGTTATTTATTAATGAATGGCTTGATAGGTCAAATCATTTAATTGTGACCTTGATTTGTATAAATCCGCATTGTACTCCTTGTAAAAATCATCAATTCAATAAATACAATAAATCTTTTGGAATATACATTCCAGACTAGGATAGGCTACAAAATGAATTTAACAAGTGCCATCCTTCCTCCATGCGACAATCATTTATTGCACCATAAGCTAATACCATCCTCCACTTTGACCATTATCCAGGACCATTCTTGTTTTTCATACCTATTGGGTTTTAGAACATAACCTAGGTAAGGCACACCTTCCTCCATAGGCTTACATTCAAAGGGAAAGAACCTTCTCCAGAATTCAGACTATGTCAGCTAATTCTCCGGTAAATAGATGGTTGATTTCTCTACAATGATCTCCATCCCCATAGCATTACAAAATAGGTAAATATCTTCTTCCAACTTTTGGCATCCATACAAATATTGTAAATAGAACAAAATGTCATCAACGGACATGAGATGAGTGAGGTTCACCCTACCATTAAAAGAGATCCTTGTCAATATTCTTCTATCTCTATCAAATCACAAGATTCTACTAAGACCTTACACAACAAGCTAAAAAGGATAAGGAGAGAGTGGACATCATTGTTTGAGCCCTCTTGAGGATGCGAAAAAAGGAAAACCTACTCCATTTACAAGAAATGCAAATTTGGGTGAAGAAACACATCCCATAATCCAATCGTTCAAATCCAACATGCACCCAATATGCAATAAAACCAGCCTAAGAAAAAGTCAGGATGTCTTGTCATACGCCTTGGAGAGATCCATATTTAAAGCATCCACCCTTAAATTCTGAGATTTGATCGTATGCAGACCTTGTGCTAAACCCATCACCTTATGGATTAATCTACCACTAAGGAAACCAAACTACTCCCCTGATACATACTTGGAGAGGAACAACTTTATCCTTGAATGCTAAAATCTTGGAAATGATCTTCTATGCCCCATTATAAAGAGAAATTGGTCTATAATTTGCAAAGGATTTGAGATGATCATTTTTGAGAATCGAAGCTAGAAATGTAGAATTCAACATTGAAGGAACCACCCTAGAACACCTCACCTCCTCTACAATTTTTCTTAGGTCCTCGCCTACCAAGTCAAAAAAATCCAAGAAAAATTATGGAGGCCATCCATCAATCCCCTAACCTTTGTCTCTCTGAAATTCCTTTATAGAAGTCAAGATTTCATCAAATGACACCTCCTAGAACAAAAGATTATTATCCTTAGGATCCAACATTCAAGGAAAATGTTCAATAACCTGAATCATTCCAAGTATATCACAATGAGAAGGCTCATAGTATAAACATTGGAAGTGGGAGATTGTTATCTCAAAAAGATTTTTAAATCCCCTCACCAAAATACCTTCATTATCTTGAAGCTCCCAAACATAATTGTATTTTCTCCTGTGTGTTGCCACCTTTTGGAAGAACTTAATGTTTTGATCTCCAGCCTCTAACCATAATGCTCTGCTTTTTAACTTCCACTCCACTTATAGATCCTCTAAAGATTTCCTTTTAACTTTTTCCAATTCCACTATCTTCATCCAACATTTCTTTTCCACTTCCACCAGTCTAGTATCTCTCTCCCTTCGCCTTTCACCATTCCACTTAATTACCTTCTTCTTTATATATCTCAAGGAATCAACAAACTAAGAACTGACATTTCTAGGGGAATTTTCAAATACATGCCTCCAATTTTCTTCTATCAAACCTCTGAAAAGAGGCTCCTTGGCCCATTCTTAATTATATTTGAAAGGGGAACCATATTTATCCTCAAGAGTGCCTGTCTCTAAATATACAGGAAAATGGTCGGAGAAAAGACTAGAACCCACCCAGGAGAAAAATATATGCACACTAGAAACTAAGTGAACATGCATAAAAAATGATCAAGTCTTTTAGAAATACCTTGAGGCCCCAAATGCTTGCTATACCACTTAGGATTCAATTCCATAGGCTTGATGTCCATCTAGTCGCTATGCTAAATTTTTTCTCAAAGAACAGCTCCTAATGGATCTTCTCTGGTTGAATCCCCCCAACATTACTCTAACACCAAATTCATATTGAGGTCACCTCCAACAATGAAGTTATCAAACTTGTAACAACCCTGAGAGAGCAACGACGTCCAAAAATCTAGTGTTCCATCAGAAGGTCCATAAATATTAAGAACAAGAAAGCACTTGTTCAATTCAACACTGAAGACTTACACTCCCCACACAAATCTGCGAGAAAAAAAACTCCCAAGAACCTTGAGATCAAACCCCCCGATCAACCAACCATGTCCAAAGCCAAAAAATTCATATAAGGGAAAACTTTCTCCAATTTACCTACTGCAATCCACCCCAACATCATCCTATCCTAAAAAAGTATAATATTAGGCCGCTCTACTTATACCAAATGCTTTAGGGAACGAACTTTGGATTTCCCTCCTAAGCCACAAACATTTATAGAGACCAGCTTCATTAAGGAAACCCTGAAGGGGCTTTTCCTGCTCTAAGGACCCCAAAAAATTTAAACTGTTTCCCTTGTGAAATTTCACATTTGTCTTTTTACTTAACATCTTTTATTTTCTCTTGGCCTTATGTGAAGTGGAGTAGGGGAGTTCATCCAACTCTATACCTCCTACATACATAACTAACTCCTTTTATGAAAAAATTGGCACCCCTCAATCCAGAACAATTCCTTTCACTAGTCCTGAGTGAAACATACAGGATAACTCGTTTTATGAAAAAATTGGCACCCCTCGATCCAGAACAATTCCTTTCACTAATCCTGAGTAAAACATACAAGATAGACTTAAGGGAAGTCACTACCCATTCCAATAACCAAATATTTATATGTTGTTCCTACTATTTGTAGAACCAGATTTGTATGGAGTCTGGACAATATATGTTCCAATACTGCCTCCTTCCTCTACTAGTACAACAAGAAAAATTGGGTCGACTGAAACCAAATTCTAACCTAGGATTATGACATTATCTCCACTATATTACCAAAATTCTATAAGTCACTCCAACTGTCTCTTTATTATATATAGACCATCTACAACCACCTGACAAATATCATTTTTCTCGCTCAGAATTGTAGCCTATGTGGGAATAATTTCATCACGAATGACTTCTTCAAAATAACCCTCTTTCTCGGCCACCTTTCTCTTGTCCCCTCAGGGATTGAGGTATTGGGAAAAGATTTCATTACCCACTAATACGTCTTTCAATTTCCAAACTTTCTTTTTGAAATTTGAAGCATAGTTCGTGACCAGGTGCCCATACATATGGCATCGGGGAGGGAGGGGGGTTGCACACTGAAAGGGAACGCTTAGATAATCCAAGTGTTGGGGAAAGATAAATTCCCTTGCCATGAGATCATTCGAATCAAACAAATCTTATCTTGCATCTACCTCATCCAGAAATTATTCTCGCTTCTCGCAATGACCTATGCTTAAGGTTTAAAATATCAACATCAACAACAACAAATTTCCCATTTTCATTACCTATCGGCTTAAGACCATCCTACGACCAGAATTCAAGATCTAAACACAATAGTTTGACCCATATCAGGAAGGGTCAGAAAGGGGGTGCCAAGTTTTCAATGCGAGTGATTTGTTTTCGTTCAGCCAAACTCTATGCTGAGTGTAGTCCACTGCTTCATGGTTCTTAAATTCAAATACCTACCAACCGCAAGCAAAAACAAGATATATGGTAGCGACTCTACCCCGTAACCCAAGCCTCCTTCACCCAAGAGCGCACTGCTTCTTCTGAAAAATGTTTTCCATATAACTTGCCAATCAACATTTTTCTAGCATATCGGGGTATCTCCATAACTGAGATATCTCTACCCACCACAAGTTCAGGTTCTTAACCTTTGTTAGCAAGGTCTTTCCTCTTCTTCCCAACAGCAACTACAATTTTTGACCGATCTATAGAAGCCTCCAACTCTTTAAGCAACATACCTCTTTCGATAAAACCACCACCTTTAGAGATAGAGACATGAAAAGGATTCTCATGGATGAACCCAAACTTCTCAAAGTTTGGAAAATCATGAGAGAAAATGACCTGTAACGAGCTTGCATGCAAATCATTATGGTAAATAATGGGAATCGTACCTTCAAATATGGTGTCCCTCTAACTCTGCTGTCCCTCTAACTCTGCTGAATGAAAATGTCATCCACTTAATCTCCCCGATGAGAGTTAGTTAATGGACTTATAGAGGAATGAGTATCCATATTCTCCACCCATTCAGAAACCCCTAACTTAGTTAGACATGAAACCTTTACCTTCTTCGGAAAGGAACCAAAGCATGAGAATAAGTTGTTCTCTGATGACGACATCTTCATGTTGACCTAGGAATCATCATCCCAACTACTAAATACTTTGTATGTCTTCCAAGGATCAAAGAAACCGACATAACCAAAATAAGGCACCTTTTTTTAAATGAACTCTTCATCGGTGCAAACAATTCCAGAATCATGCACAAAGTCATATGAATAATAGACCAGTTGCATGGAAAAATCCTCTGTATCCGATAGCAAGGATCTGATCAACCAAAAATCCAACTCTAACCAAGATTCTACAAAACCCTATCCGCTTCCCCATCTTCCTCTCAGGGCCAACACCATCAACATGATAAACATCAACATCATAATCATATACAATACATTTTATAATTAAACATGACACATAATACATTTTAAAAATAAAACCATGTGCATGTAATGTTATGTGGAAATATAATATAATATTGTTAGTGTTTGAGAAAATATCAAGATAATTGAACTTTAAAAATTTAATCCACAATTACAGGGCAGATAGATCTCATCAATAATCCAAAGACATAAATAAATCAAACCATAGAATACAAGACGTACCTTGGGAAAAACCTCCATTGATTCATAGGATAAAAAAAGCATATAGATCTAAATACAAATATCTATATGACTGTAATGGAAACAAATATCTATATGACTGTAGTGAAAACATTCAAAAGCATATAATAAAAATGCAAGTACTTATGTTTTATTCTTTTGCATGCTCCCTCTTAAACTCCGATTCATTGCGGAGATTACTGGGGTCCCTTGATCTTGATCTCTTTGCAAATTTGAGTGCATGCAGGAGGTAGTGAATCTGTGCATGGAGAAACTAGATCCCATGCAACCCGAAGTGAATTCTCTTCTTCAAGGAAAACTTCTTTCAACGATCATCATCTTCTTCCAATGAGAACTCAACTCTATGAGGCTCTCATTATACACAAGATCCATTGAATAATGATAATATCCAAACCATAGGTCCTGGGATTGTTCCATCACTTCCTCCACTTCGGGATTAACATGAATTTTGAGAATTTCATCTTCAAATACCTGATCGTATCTCTCAAACAGTTTTGAATTTTTGAAATCCCCTTGTAATTAAGCTAAATCATCCCATTTGGGAAGTGGTTTTTCAACTGTTTTGTATGATTCCTCACAGATTGATCATAACATCTCCATGAAATTTGTCTCATGAAAAGTGACAGAAGTTGTGCATATTGATTTGTTCTTTAATTTGCTCTGCATTGGATAAATACCCCTCACTCACTGAGGTCATGTAGACATCTAGATCATGCTCCTCAAGAATGATTAGCACCCTTGCCTTTCATATGTTGAATTTGGAATCACCTTCAAGTTGGTCTTCCGGTTGGATGGAGATCGATGCCATGGCTCCAAGATTTTGATCAAATCCTCAAGATCGCATAGGCATTAGTTTGCGTGGGAAAAACTAATCTCTTGCATGTCCTTGCTCTGATACCATGTTAGTGTTTGAGCAAATATAATTAAAATTGAACTTTAAAACTTTAATCCACAATTACAGTGCAGATAGATCTCATCAATAATCCAAAGACATAAATAAATCAAACCATAGAAAACATGATGTACCCTGGGAAATCCTCCATTGATTCGGAGGATAAAAAACCTAGCAAAAAATCTTAGAGTATGATTGATAATCAACAAAGAATGATTACAAAACAATACCACATTGCTTGATCATAGAGTACAAGAGACGAGAGATCAAATGGAACATTGTACTAGGCTTGCCAAGTGCATAGAACTTTAATAACAAGCTAGAACCCAGTCATACAATGCAGGTAGCGAATGGTTGCATGCTTTAGTAATTTGTTAACAATGTGAATACTATTACATCTTCAACCATGTGCACCCATAGACTTGCTTCCAAGTTGAAACTTCATAATTATCTCCCACACTAAAGATATGCACCCTCCATTAATTCACCGAGTTTAACTGCCTTTAACTGAGTTGTTAACTGATTGAACATAAAAAAACTGAATGGAACTGCATGTAACTGAATAGAATTGAATGTAACTAAACATAACTAAATGTAACTGAACAAAACTAGTGCTTCTCGATCAGTGTCATATTCAAGAACCACTTTGCATAAATTAAGGAGTTGTTTCCTTAATTAACTGAACTTTGTTTATCAAATCTAAGTCTCAACTGATGTCTTATTAATTCGAGTTCACTTGGAGGCATACATGGGAAATTCTAATTCTCTCTCAATCTCTATGCTCATATTAATTATCTCTGCATGGTCCATATGCATTTCATTAGTTAATCATCTATATCATATCATACTCATAAGAATTGTTCCGAACCTATGATCATATGTAATACCCTAGGTCATATAGTCATATGCTAAATTAAATCACTCTAGGGGTAGCTTATCCCTAAAGGAGACTTGTAGCACCTGGTGACCATGACTAACCATACATCACATAGTATATCCTCGAGACTTAATACAACATAAGTCATGTGGTTGATCCGGATTTATGTGTGAACGAAATGAAAGAACATATACAGAATCATAATAATAGACATTTTTCAAAGATAACAAAGATACAGTAAACACATATTCTATTAAATGGCGGAAATAGATAGACTCTAATACAATTGCTAGAATGGTGGTAGCTATCTCTGAGAAGAGATGTGGCTGCTACGCTCATTCGTGCCAAGCTGAATACAAAATGAGGCCAAAGGGGCCTATTTATAATAATAATGAAGTGAGAACCCTAAAATTCCAAAACGTAACCCTAGAAGATGAACCGTCATAAAGTTTGCGGCCCCACGGTGGTAAGTTGAACAGTGAACTTCCCGGGGTCATAACTTTTGCATATGATCTCCGATTTGGGCGTTCGATAGCTCGTTGGAAAGGTCTATCTATGCTTTGGCCCCGAATCTCCAAATAACGTCGTTTAGGGCCTCAAAATGGCCCCGAAAGTTTAGGACCCGAAAAACTGTAGAAAATTGACTAGGAAATTGCCACAATGGACAATTGTTTTGAGCCAATGGAATAGGTGGGTGGCCACCGATCTCCATCTGGATCAGTGGTCTTGATAAAACACAAGACCATCTCCATTTAAGGAGAACCATCTCATAGGATACCGTCTATGAGAATGATTTGACTTGAGACAACACAAGTCTCTGACCTTAATACAACATAAGGTCATGATATTAATATGAAATAAGATCCCATCATAAGCATCTCTCCTGAATAGGACAAGGTCCTAGCTTAATACAACATAACCTCTAATACATCATAAGTTAGTGAAATTAATACAACATAAGTTCCATGGAGAGGATTTGAACCTAATATGCCATAGATTCTGGACTTGATAGAACACAATTCTCATGGAAATGAAGCCCGAAGTTGTACTCTCAACAAATATGAACACATGTGCATCTAATGTTCAGTGGTAATATATAAAATAATAAATACTTTAACATAAAATAATGAACAACAAGTAACTTTGGAGTAAGCTCTGTTTTTTTTTTCTGGAGTAACCTCTGTTTTTCTCTGGAGTAACAAAGTAAGTTTTCTTTTTTTTCTTTTTTGATAGGACTTTGACTAGGAATGACTAAACAATTTCCACAATTTGGGGACATGGAAATAGTGGACATAGAGTTATATTTAATTGCTTCAAATGGTGAAGGAAGAAATCGTATTTTTCTTCACTCCCAACTTTTGGAAAAGTCTGAATTTTATCACACCATACTTTCTGTGTTGGTATTCCAATAAGACACCTCTTAAACTTAAGGTAACAAGTTCTCACATTGCTGACATATATATTATCTTTCTCAAGCTCATGTATTCTTTCCAGGTAGGCAAGAGCCTTTGTTTCTTCATGGTGGATGAAGCTCTGGCTATTCTCCCAATTGCTTTGGAGTTGTTGTTTCATGACTTCATACATTAATTGGATGTTGTTTGATGGAGTCTAGAACAAGAAGCCTAATCCTTGCTATCATCTTTATAGATAAAAACTTTGCAAATTTAGCTACTAGTCTTTATCTCAATTCTAATTGTGAGCATTGAAAAATGCTAAATGATTTTATGACAAAAATGTTGTATATGATCTAGAATGGGATAGAAAACAACTATGTCTAGACTCGTTGTAATGTAGAGAATAATATCATAGATTACAGAATCACTTGTTGTCGCAGAGAAGTGCAAGTGTACAGTCTTGAAAATATTGGGACCAAGAACATGTTAAATCTAATACGAATGATATACACGTCATTGGTCATTTCTATTCTACCATGTTGTGGGTAGTTGGTGTGATTCAACCCAATGATGGAAAATTAGTGGAAACTACTCAAAATACTTTGCAAAGATGTTGTTACTGTCAAGGCAATAACAATACCTTTTTTCCTACAACCAATAATTGAATGAAATTCAGTATCAATAATTTCTTTTCTTCCACCAAAAAAATGAATGATAACTTGAATTCTATTTGTTTTTAGTGCTTTACATTCTTTACAAGGAATTTAGTATCAAATTAAGTTTGTTGACTAAAGTAATTTCCAAGTTCTTGTTAAACTTTAAATGGGAAACATAGAAGATGTATGTCAAATGCTATTCTAAAATTTGTTTATTTTCAAACGTAAGTACATTTGTTTTACTTCAACCGATCATTACATGGTGTTGTTTTAAATACTTTTATTGAAAAATTTGTAGAAACATTCAATTGTGTACTTATAATGATGCATCATCGATCCTGATTATCATGCACTTATAGTATATTGGTGGAAATTTGTTTCTAATCAACATTCTATTAAATCAAAACAGTAATGCATTATGTTGAGTTATCCTCCTTCAGTTGGTTGTGGTAGGTAAGCAGTTATGTTGAGTTATCCTCCAGTTACATTCAGTCAAATCACTATCAGTTAGCCTAGCGCCAGTTTTTCATGCATGCAGGGAGTGTGATTCCTTTTGTCCACCTACCTTGTCAGTTAACTGATTGTAGACTGATTTAGACATCCGGAGTTAAACTAGTGAGCTCCAACGGTGATTTAGACACACTGACTTAGCTAATCAGTCAGTTAGAATTGATAGATTTGAATCCTAAATTTGGCATTCAAATTTTATTTATTGTATAATCATTGTATTATTGATTAATGAATGAATATTAATGTTGTGATTATCTCATGAATTCTTGTCCTTTTTATCTGAAATTTTTGTCATGAATCCTTTGCCTAGTATATATTGATCTCAATTATTCCACTGCATAATTACTTTCCAATACCTCTCATATTGGCCTGTAGATATATGGTTCTCAAATTTAACATGGTATCAGAGCCTAGTTCAAGCTAAAACTCAAACCCCAGGAAACCTCTATTGTGTACCAAAAGAAACTGAGTTTCCACATAATTTATGGAATCATAGCGTTGCTCCCTCTGGATTCTGTCCAGAGAATTCTATCCAAGTGTGAAGGACTCCGAAAAAGTGCACATGTTGAGGTGGAAAGGCTTGAACTGACATATGATTGCAAATTGGTTTGTTTTGCAGTAATATTTTGCAGGTACCTACATAGCTTCTTGAAAGATTTGACTGATCAACATAAAGCGAAATGGAGAATTCTTCTACTAATACACCCAGAATCCTTACACCCTTAAATTACATTGATTGGAGGGAATATATGCATATGTCCTTGCGCAACAAGGGAATATTTAGGATGACAATGGGAAGAGAAGTTGAGCCCCAACAGTATGTTGAGAAATCCAAGTTTCTAAACCAGCTAGATGAAGCCTCCAACTTCATGTGCATCCATATCTCCATGAATTGTATGTTTCACCTTGAGGGACTCAAAACTCTTAAAGAAGCATGGGACAATATTGAATATTTGTTTGGAAAACAAGATGAGCTTAGAGGCCATATTCTAGAGAATGAACTAATTGCACTACAACCCAACATTTTCGAGACTATTCAACAATTCTTTTCAAAATAGAAAGCTCTTATGCAAACAATGTGGAATAGAAAGGAAGGATGAGCAACTTGTGCTGTCAATTCTGAGCAATCTTGGATCATAATTTTTCAGTCTTTGTCTCTAATTTCCATTTTGGAAGAGTTTCCATTCCAAATTGGAAGATTCCTTCTCTAGATTCATTTGCAGAGTCTTTAATACAGGAACAAGACATATTGATTCAAATGGAGTGCTTCAAACCTCCAAGAATCTAACACTCTTAACTGGGGACTCTAGCAATGCGCAAGCAAGAGGGAATATAAAGGGGAAGGAGACCAAAGATATCGACTCGAAATCAAAGGAGAATCATAAATCTTCCAATGGAGCCTTAGGTTCCAAGAAGAAGAAGAAATTTGAGAAAACTCTATGTTCTTATTGTATGAAAGGCTTTCATCCAAAAATTTCTTGTATGAAGAAGACCATTGATCAAATGGAAAGACTCCTTGATAAACACAATATTTTCCTCCCTAAAGTCGCAAGGAAGATTGACTCTAGAGAAGAGACTATATATCATGATGAGAGATGCCATGCACTGAAGGTTAGTTATTCAAAATCACATGCCTTCCTTGTTGATTCAGGAGCCTCCAATCATATGGTGGCATCTAGAGAATCAATTTCTTAATGACAAACTGTAGATGTTCCGAGTTTCACATGGGTGATGATAACAAATTCGAGCTGAAGAAAAGGGTTCTATCATGTTAAAACATGTAGTGTTCAAAGATGTACTCTATGTGCCCTCTTTAGCTGCAAATTTGTTATATGTATATCACATGACCCACACTGGCTCACCAAAGCGAGTAGTGTTTGGTCATGACTTAGTGGATATCACATATATCTCAATTGGGAAGATTAATGCGAAGGTTGTTTCAAACCATGCCTCCAAGGCATATGAATTCTCACACTTTATGCCATACTCAATCCAATACAACCTCAGCTGCCATTCAAAAGGGGAGGTAAAAACCTAGACCTTTTGTTAATGTTGTATTGTCTAAAGTTTCAGATCCTGAAGATGAGGAACAAGATCAACATGATATTAATATTGAGATTAAGCCTCAAGCAGATCTAGATCCCGATCCAGCTCCTATTTTGAATCAGTGGCCTAAGCCTAAATGGACCCAAAATCTCATTGAAGTAGTAATTGGAAATGTTGCTTGGTATCCAAGTGACAGAAGAAGAATGAGGTCCCAGTATCATAATGGACATGTTGTGCTCTCTCATCCAGTTACACTTCCTTCAATGAGGTGCAACAAGCTCCTTGAGAGATTCTACTTGATGGTAAGGCTGATCCACAATTTGTCCCATTGAAGAACAAATTGGATCAAGTCATTATTCATCCAGAAAGAAGAGACAAAGGCAATATTCCTTCTCCTATCTATCATTAGATTGGAAGAAGATGGAAAAGTTCACATTAAAGGAAATTTGGGGTCTAAAATGGGCCTGATAAGAAAACGTGCCAAAATAAGTTTTTGTGAGTTGGAATTCAAGAACCAATAGAATTTCAATAAAAGAAGTCAACCATAATGGTTGAATTGACATATTTGTCATTAAAAAAAACTACTTTTTTTGTTCGTATTTTCGACATATCTCATTGTGTTTTTACTCAAATTTCGATCGGGAGAGCTCGTTGGATGCGGAATTTGATTCCACATCCAACGAGTACCCACACTGCATACTTTTGACGGACCCCACTACCCCAAAAACAAGAAATACCTGAAAAAACGTGATGATGATGTCATCATCACGTTTTTTCAGGTATTTCTTGTTTTTGGGGTAGTGGGGTCCGTGAAAAGTATGCAGTGTGGGTACTCGTTGGATGCGGAATCAAATTCCGCATCCAACGAGCTCTCTTGATTGAAATTTGAGTAAAAACACAGGGATATATGTCGAAAATACGAACACAAAAAGTAGTTTTTTTCTTTCTTCCTCCAAAATTAATCAATATTATTTTATTATTTTAACTATTATTTTATTATTTTAACCATTATTTTATTATTTTCCTTAGGAGGCCCATTTTAGACCCCAAAATTCCTCTAATGCATGCACAGTCCCAGGATGCTGATGCATAGAAGAACCATGATTATGCATAGCTGCTCCACAGAGTTACATATTGCAGCAATTTTTTCACAAGTTTTTGCTTGAAGAGGAATTTTTTCTCTTAAGTATGGAAGCTTGTTTCTTGATTACCTACTTATCTTGAGGGGGGGGTTCCCATGAGGTTTTCCACATTTTCTTTATTTTATTAAGTAGTATTTTGTTCATTTAGATTGTATGGGTGACTTTTGGCCTAGTTTTCAGGGCCCAAGTTGTCCAACGTTAGGATTAAGGGGGGGTGTTAGGATTAATTAATCCTCCTTTGTCCAATATAGTCTATTTGGTTATTTTTCCTAACTTAGTAAGTTATTATCACTGTACTATAGTATGGGGGACACACCTAGAGGTTAACTACCACTTACTGCATGTGCATGCATGAGTTTATGTGCCTTTGGGACCAATCCCTACATTATAGGATCCCACTTCGAGTGCCACCAGCAGCCTCCTTCAGTTGGTTGTGGTAGGTAAGTAGTTATGCTGAGTTATCCTCCATTTACATTCGGTTAGATCACTATCAGTTATACCAACATCAATTTTGCATGCATGCAGGGAGTGTGGTGCCTTTTGTCCACCTACCTAATCAATTAACTAGTTGTAGACTGATTTAGACATCCAGAGTTAAACGAGTGAGCTCCAACAGTGATTTAGACACACTGATTTAACTAATGAGTTAGTTGAAACTGATAGATTCAAATCCTATATTTAGCATTCAAATTCTATTTATTATATAATCATTGTATTATTGATTAATGAATGAAGATTAATGTTGTGATTATCTAAGCAATTCTTGCCCGATTTATTTGAAATTTATGTCATGAATTATTTTCTCAATGCATATTGATCTCAATTATTCCATTGCATAATTCCTTTCCAATGGCTCTCATATTGGTTTGTAGATCTATGGTTCTCAAATTTAACAACTTTAAAATTTTAGTTTTTGTATTTGAAAAGCTTTAAAAGAAGCATTCCTAAATCATCATATTTGATATGAATTAAAGGTTAGGAACATAAGTATTGTAACACATATTTTGAAAATGAGATTTAATGTGGGTGTACATAAGAGAGTTATTTTCATATTCAACTCTCTTAGTGTCAAAAAGATGATGAATTATTTCAACACACAACATTTTTAGGAATTGCAACGTTTTAGGAACTGTCCAATGACATGTTTCAATATGGAATTAGTGAGAGTTTGCTTTTATTTTAGCAATGGTTATTTCTTTTTTTCTACTATTTAAAACATAAATATACTTATGATTTTATAATTTAGGGTTGATCACCTCCTTACAGGATCTTAATTTTCTCTTTTCCTCTAATTCTTTATCGCAACACAACTTCTCCTTGAATTTAGATGTAATAATATTTTAATCTTATCAATATTATGCAAAGTGGCATGTTCCTCAATTCCCCAATGATTTAGCTAAGACTTGACATATTTATGTCAACCTCACTTGAGCCACAAGTGATTTTGACTAGAGTTTGAAGCAATTTTTGGAAGCCTATTGTCTCCCATGTTGTTTTTCTTATTCATATACATTAGGTACCTAGTCATAACCATGCTCTCACTGAGTAAGATACTGACTTTTACGAGGAGGATAAGATAAGGTGTATTGTCTTTAATGATGAGAACATAAGTTTTAAAGCACTTTTGGATTTTCCCTCACTTTCTAGGATTCTCTAAATATGTTGCAACCCCAAACATTCCAACCATATAAGACAACGAGATTGACAACAATATGAAAGAGAAGTTTTTTCTTATCCCAAATCCAAAGTTCTATTTATTTACAATTGTTTTCTAGTCCATAATAATTTTTTCACCCTCCATTTCTGTGTTTCTCAATTTTATAGTTCTAGTTAAGCTTGTGATGAATATCGATTCCAAGATATTTTTATTAAGTCACTTCCTCCAAGTTGTTGTTGTCATACATGAAATCAGTATACATTATCTATTTGGATTTGGTTATCACAACCTTGTTTTTGTGAGTGTTAATAGTCATACCCATTTGGAAAAAAAATCATTGAGAATTTTTAGTTGCTTGTCAAGATCACAAGAACTCCTTGTCATAAGAACGATATCATCAATGTAAAGAGGAGGGATGATGACTATAGTAGCTAACGTCATGTCAATACAACCTGCTTCTTCCAAATTAACCCTCTAACTTGTCAATGTATAAACCAAAAAGGGTAGGGGATGTGGGACAACCTTACTTAACTCCTATATTAAAATTAATTTAATTTGACCAACCCTCAATGTTCCTAAACTTGGCAGACATTCCAATACAACCTTATTGTTAAGATATAAACTCAAAACAAACTTTTAGCTCTTCTAATGTGTTCTAAAAGATAATTTTAAACATTATGTCAAATGTTTTTTAAAATCAATAAAATAACACAAAATATTAGTTTTATTATTACAATACTCTTCCAAAATGTTGTTTTTAAGTATAACTAAATAGTTCATAGATGAATAATAACTCCTAAATGTATTTTTAGCTTTCAAAAATAAAATTCCCAATTGAAAATAAAATAACTATTAGTATATGTATTCACCATACCCTAGTCCATACATCGCCCGTCAAATGAAACTGACATTAAAATGTTACTAAAAACTTTAGCATGTTATTAAAAAAATATTTTTTTATAATAACCAATAAAAACAATGTACATTCAAATGAGCATTGTTATTAAAAAATATCAAATATTTATTATTATAAAACTATATTGTTCATACGACCTCTAGGGCGTACATTTAGAAGTAAGTAATTTATGTATGCCTCGTATACAAACATATAACTTTAGCTTGTCAAATAGAACTGCCCAGATGGAAAGTCAGTAAAAAAACAACTACATAACAAAAATATCATGCAAGAAACCTGCTAATCGATAATTCATATAGTATTCCCAAAAAATGGAAGGAGTTGTGAGAGTTCTCCCATTTGTCCATAAATCCAGAGGGCAGTAGAAGACCTTTTTTGGAGAGTAGGTCCTCCTTGGAGTTGCATTCCCAATAAATATGCGTGAAAGTAATCTGTTGAAAGTGAACTCTATTCCTATCAATGTCCTAGAAAAGAGGAAGAAGGACAATATTCCATGGGGGCTTTCTCAATTTCATACTAACGATACCCAGCTTTGAATCATCATAAATATGGAGGTGTAGGTTCCCAATAGAGTGTGAAAGATGCGGGATAAGTTTAATGGCTGCAAATTCAGTTGAATTGTTCGAGACATCTCCAAGACCTGCAATAAAATGGATAGAGTGGGAGATGCAAAGGATCCCATTGGCACCACCATTGGATAGAGACATCTCCAAGACCTGCAATAAAATGGATAGAGTGGGAGATGCAAAGGATCCCATTGGCACCACCATTTCGAGGCCTTCCTTGAGAAGCACCATCTATAAAATCCCAAGGAAAGGATTCATCCACTATTGGATCGATTAGAGTACGAATAGGTTTGGAGGAAACAAACTATGGAAAGGCTTTGAAGATGCCAAAGATTTTTCTAGAAAAAACATGTGCAGGAATATGGACATCATCAAAACTCTCCTTGTTCCTAGCGAGCCAAGCTCCCCAAATAATGAAATCTGGGAGAGCATAATAATGAGAGAAGAAAGTGCTGCGGGACCATAGAATCCATGCTTGTTGAATATCAAAGCCATTCCAATCCAATAGAGAACTTGTTAGGATGGAGAGATGGCTCTACATATCATAAATGTATGGACAAGTGATGAAAAGATGGTCTATATTTTCGGCCTCCAGAGCACATAAGATACATATGCTAGGCCTGATTTTGAATCTGCAAGCCAAAACTTCCCAAATAGGTACTTTTCCTTCAAGTGCTAGACAAAAAAAAAATATTGATTTTAATTGGGAAAAACTATTTCCAAATGCTCCTGCACCACCAAGTCGAGGTGGGAGATTCTTCATCCTCCTTGAGCACCAAATACCCCAACTTGGGGGAATATGGACCACCTTTTTCATTCTTAACCCGAAGTGGTTCATCATTCTTATTGGTAAGATAAACATTACTATCTAAGAGATTCTGAATATACCTATACCAAATATGGCTCTCCCTGATAGGAAGATCAAGTTCTGCTGCCGATAACCAAGACTGTTTGAGAAGAGGAAATAAGTTATGTTTTTGAATTTTATGTAGATGGATAAGATCTCGCACAATCAAATATTGAAGCATATCATCTGGGAAGCAAGCGAAATCTGAGCATCCAACCCACTTATCTTGGTTGATCTGTATGCTTTTGTGGTTGCCAAATTTCCAAGCTAACTAGTCTCCAATAAGATCAAATAACTTAATGACTACATTCCACAAGTTAGTAATTTTCTTGGAATACTTCTCTCTAATGCGAATCCATTCAACAATAGAAAGAGGAGAGATATATTTTTGATAGATAATACAGTTCCATAGACCCGCTCCTTTGATAATTTTCCATGATCATTTTGCAGCAAGAGCCTTGGAAAAACATGTGAGGTCTTTGATACCCCATCCACCCTGAGCTTTGGGACAAGATATATTGTCCTCCCCATAAATGTTTTTTGCAGAGCTTCTGGATCTTCTGAATAATTCCTGCAGGAATGAAGGACAATGAAATCCAAAAGATGGGTATGGCTTCAAGTATCGAATTAATCAATACCAGGAGGCCCCCATGGGAAATCCATTTGTTGCACTAGAGTTTGAGCCTTTTTTCAATACGCGTCATCATCCAAGCCTAATATTTACATGTATAGTCATTGGGATTGATGAGAAAGACTAAATATTTGAGACCCAGAGCAACATTGACAGAAGTGCAATCGAATTTGTCAGTATGACAAGCTTTCTCCACGGGATATAGGTTCATATAATACATTGAAGATATTTTGTACAACCTTTTGAATCCTATGAATAATCTGTGCATGAACGAAGGAGAATGAAATCCAAAAGATAGGTATGAATTCAAGTATCAAATTAATCAATACAAGGCGGCTCCCACGGGAAATCCATTTGTTGCACCAGAGTTTGAGCCTTTTTTCAATACACATCGTCAGCCAAACCTAATCTTTACATGTATAATCGCTGAGATTGATGAGAAAGCCCAAATATTTGAGACACATAACAACATTGACAAACATGTAATCAAATTTTCTAGTATGCAAAACTTCCTCCATGGGATCCAGGTTCATATAAGACATTAATGATCTTCTGTATCCATGTTCATATAAGACATTAATGATCTTCTGTAGAGTCACTGGTATAGAATACAATATGTTACTATTGACGATTGAACGTTCTTTTCTCTCTTGCAAGTATTTTGGTCATAATAATTGAGAAAGCTTAAAATTATAGGTTTGAATGTAAAATATATATTATTATTCATTTATTTCAATAAAAATGGGGTTAAATATTTCTATGTAACATTTAAATTTTTGTTATAACTATATCATTTATTATTGTTTATGTTGTGGTTCACAAACCTCCCACTGGGTTTGCAACGTCCATGGGAATAAATCACAGGGGGGCACCTGAAGGGGCCAAACCTCATTCGCTCTGATTACGGAGCTAACCTGATGGGGACATCAAGTGAGGCCCTCTATAGCAATGTATAGCCACCCGATGATTTGACCCCGAGACCTTTTACTCACAACTTACAACTATTTATTAGATGTACATGACAAATGGGTGTTATTTGGATGTATATCCCACGTATATCCCCAGTGTCCTAGATTAACTACACTATTGTTTTGGTCCTCAAATGAGGTTACAATGTTGGTTGAGTTAAGATCAATTTTAGGCTTAGGTTGGGGTAATGAACCAAGAGTTTATTTTAAGGTGTGAGATGTGTGCATGAGTGGAGTGTGATCTCTAAAACCCAACGCCCTCATGCTAGAGATCCATATGCTGAAAAATAAATAACAGTACTAAAAGTAAATGCTTTACATAAACTAATTATTCGAGATAAAAGAACATATGCAAGTAAACAACCACACAAGGAACTTCTGTAGGGTATAGGAAACACACATGGGTCTCAACTACTAAGCTCAACTAAGATAGGCTCACATACAAGCAAAATGGGACTGCAATATACACCAAGGGGCTATAGGAAATCAAATCTCGGAAAATACAGTCAGTACAGGGGCATATCACATATAAGGGGTCTAGAATGGGTCTCAAGCACCTCACACAACTGAAAAAATGGCAGGTTGCACCTGTCGACAGAATAGGTGCGTTCAGGATCACACTGGACTGAGAAACAACCACGACGGAGATAGAAAAACAGACAAAAAATGCAGGTCGCACTTGACATGTGTTTTCCCGCGACAAATCACACCAAATAGAGTCACATGAGCGACCTGGGTCGTTGTGGAATGTAGGACAGGCGCGATCTAGACTTTGGGTCTAGGTTGCACTTATCAAGGAAAAATGCGCAACCTAGGTCGCGCTTATTGGGTAAAAAGGTGCAAACTAGGTTGCGTCTTTCTACTGAAAAGGTGTGGATCGAGCCAACAGAGTTTCCAAAACTGTAGTGGATATTTCTCTCCAACTACGTGCAAAAGAACCTACCTTAGATCAACCAAATCTAAGGGTAGAGTTCATGGTGTAAGGTAAATGCTCAACCTTGACTATTAAACAAATATCAATCAATGTTTTTTAGATTTTATGATTTTCTTCTAACTAATAAAACAAAATACAATGCAACTTTTATAAGATGGGCCACTCTAGTCGTTTGAGGATGTAGTCTGACGGCTCCCATGATCTGGTTCTCCAATCTTCTCCAACGAAGGTTTGTCAATGGGAAAGGAATCAAGGGTTTTATAGAGCAAACTCAACATGCAACGTGGGATGGCGAGGCAAAAAATGTAGGAATGTAAGGTTCTGGAACTGTGTAATTGAAAAGTTCAAAAGTGAAAATTTGTTTTGGGGAGACCTTCACAATGTATTTATAGGATGATCCAATATTTTCTTGTACATGGTATTGGTCCATGGTTTTTCATAGTGCATGGTATTTTTCCATGGTTTTGGACCCATTCTCATTTTAGGGTTTTTTGGTCATTTTTGGGAGAATGGGGGTTATGTTGCAATAAATGTCCATCTTCCATATATTTATGAGGGAAAGAATAATGATATTTTGGACCAATTTGGATGGAATTTAATTGTGAAGGTCTAAATGGAGGGAATAATGGTGGGATTATGATGTATAATTATAGTTTGGACCAAAGAGAGCTAGTTGACACTTTTAGGTGTTAACATATATGTATGTATGTATGATGATGATGGTTATTAATATTCACTTAAACCAACATTGTTACATTATTTAAAAATGTAAGAAATGACTTGGTTTGCTTTAAAATTTTATTTTTTGTATTTGAAAAGCTTTAAAAGAATCAATCATATATAATCATAGTTTTTATGAGTTAAAGGTTAGGAACATAAGTATTGTAACACATATTTTGAAATTGATATTTAATGTGGGTGTAAATAAGAGAGTTATTTTCATCTTCAACTCTCTTAGTGTCAAAAAGATGATGAATAATTTCATCCCATGATGTTTTTAGGAATTGCAACATTCCAAGAATTGTCCAATGGCATGTTTCATTATGGAAATAGTGAGAGTTTGCGTTTATTTTAGCAATATTGATAGCCTTTTTTCCACTATTTAAAACATAAGATACTTATGATATTCTAATTTAGGGTTGATCACCTCCTTACAACATCTTAATTTTCTATTTTCCTCTAATTCTTTATCGCTTCTCATTAAAATTAGATGTAATAATATTTTAATCTTATCACTATTATGCAAAGTGGCATGTTCCTCAAATCCCCAATGATTTAGCTAATACTTGGCATCTTTATGTTAGTCTCGCAAGTAGTTTTGACTAGAGTTTGAAGCAATTTTAGGAAGCCTCTTGTCTCCCATGTTGTTTGTCTTGTTCTTGTACATTAGATACCTAGTCATAACCATGCTCTCAATGAGGAAGATACCGACTTTTATGAGGAGGATAAGATAAGGTGTATTGTCTTTAATTATGAGATTATAAGTTTTAAAGCACTTTTGGATTTTCTCTCACTTTCTAGAATTACCGAAAGATGTTGCAACCCCAAACATTCCAACCATATAAGACAAACAACAATATGAAAGAGAAGTTTTTTCTTATCCCAAATCCAAAGGTCTATTTATTTACAATTGTTTTCAAGTGCATAATAATTTTTTTACCCTCCATTTCTGTATTTCTCAATTTTATAGTTCTAGTTAAGCTTGTGATTAATATTGATTCCTAGATATTTTTATGAAGTCACTTCCTCCAAGTTGTTGTTGTGATACATGAAATAAGTATAGATCATCTTTTTGGATTTGGTTATCATAGCCTTTTTTTGTTAGTGTTAACAATCATACCATTTAGAAAAATATCATTGAGAATTTGTAGTTGCTTGTTGAGATCACAAGAACTCCTTGTCATAAGAACAATAACAACATTGTAAAGAGGATGGATGATGACAATAGTAGCTAAAGTCATGTCAATACAACCTGCTTCTTCCAAATAACCCTCTAACTTGTTAATGTATACACCAAAAAGGGTAGGTGATGTGGGACAACCTTACTTAACTCCTATATTAAAATTAATTTATTTTGACTAGCCCTCAATGTTCCTAAACTTGGTGAACATTCCCACACAACCTTATTGTTAAGCTATAAACTCAAAATGAACTTTTAGCTCTTCTAATATATTTAAAAAATAATTTTAAGTATTATGTCAAATGTATTTTTAAATCAATGAAATAATATAAAATATTAGTTTTATTATTACAATACTCTTCCACAATGTTGTTTTTAAGTATAACAAAATAATTCACACTTAAATAATAACTCCTAAATGTATTTTTAGTTTTTAAAAATAAAAGCACCAATTCAAAAGCAAATAAAATGACTATTAATATATGTTGTGGTTCAGAAAGGGAGACATCAAGTGAGGCCCTTATATAGCAATGTATAACCACCCTATGATTTAACCCTAAGACCTTTTACTCACAACTTACAACACTCAACCACTTGAGCTAACTGACTGAATTTAATATATTATTTATTATAATTATATTCACATGTAAATTTAAAATAAAATAAAGACATTAGTTCAAAATTAAAAACATTAATATTTTAACATTTTTCCAAAAATCCAATTGAATTTATCGCAATTATTACTTCCTCACATGACAACTTTTGTAAGGAGTGTCAGCCATGAATCATGATGCTTGCATTAGCTAAAATCCCAACACCTTTTAGAGAGGTCGCTTTGCCTAGATTTGATTTATTGTTTTATGTTTTGGACTTTTTTGGGCCAATTTTTTCATATTCTCACAACACTTTTTTTTTTTAAATTAAGAGTTTTTTGGTCACGGATCTTTCAAAATGAACAGTTTATCTAAAGTCTTTACAGTCAAAGATCTGAAGAGAATGTTCTATTCTCTACGGTCGATCAATTGAAACGAATTCCAACTGAAGTCTACCGGGGTCTAGGAAAGGTCTGGGAAATATCTTTGCAATGAACATCTATTAAAATACAAGCGAATTGAGGAAGCGAATTGATGATCTCTATGAATTGAGGAAGTGAAATGACAATATACGGAAGCAATAATTCCATTGATCTGTGCATTCTCCATTGATCTATGATACGAGGAAGAATTACAAACCCTAAGGCGACGATCTGAGATTGAAGATTTCATTTGGCACTGCGGATTAAATTACGTGCATACGTTCCTTTTATACTTTACTTTCTCTTTTATTTTTTATTTTTTATACATATATATTCGCACATAAATATGAACAATTCACTGCATTTACCGAAAGTTATTAAAGGAAGACTACTACAATCTATCTACAAATCTTTATGAATATATAGAGTAAGTAGAAAAACTTAGGGAAGAAAGAGAAGCTAATCCTCATGAATATATAGAATCCTTAGAGAAATATAGGGAAGAATGAGAAGCTAAACTTCAAATAAAGTTAAAAATAATGCTTTTTAATACATTCACATTCTTTCAAGAAGAGATCCAAAAACAAATAGAATATAAGACAAAACACTTCGTGGGCAAGCTGGACACAATGGAGATCAGACTACAAGCAATGGAAACACAAAAGACACTTGAGCAAGAAGATACAGATACTTTATAAAATCTTAAGTTAAAGGATAGGATAAAAGAACTAGAGGAAAAAGTAAATCACAATTTGACCCTAAATACTATAGAAGGTAAATTAAATATCAAACTCGTTTTAGACGAAATGAATAAGATGATAGCTTTAGACCACAAGCATAACAAAAGAGCATTGAACCTCGTAAATTTTGGTATAAAGGAATATGCAGAAGTTGATACATTAGCCATTGTCAAGACAAAAATTCATAATAGGTGATGAATTCACTCCACCAGTTTCACAGAAGTAACAAGGTTGGGGAAATTAATTGAGAATAGATAAAGGCCAATACAGGTTAAGGTTATCTCCACCGAACAAAAATATGACATAATCAATAAAACCTCTAGTTTAAAATGATCAAGGATATTTATAAATGAAGACCTCATTCTAGATAAGTTTGAATTAAGAAAAGGGGTCAAAAAGGTAAAAGAAGCTAGAAAGGAGGGAAAATGGGCATTAATCAGAAACATAAAAGTTGTTATTCGAGATAAAAACAAAAAAAGATAGTAATAAATAGAAATTTGACACACTTTGGATCTTCTCCTGGAACTATTGGGTATTTCCATGGAGCAAAGGCCCTAAGTTAAGCTGGATCACAATGGAATTTGATATTATATTATTGGTTGAAACTGAGGAACACGAGGAATCCAAGGTCCCTAATATAGAAGGATATCTCCTATGGTCGATATGGAATAAATTTTCCTTTGGAGGTATAACTTGTTACATAAAGAAGAAAATCTCCCCTCATGCTAGGATTTATAAGAAAGACCCTTACAACCAATATATTTGGATAGAGATTACATACAATAATGATAAAAATACCTACATAGTCATTTGTTATTATGCCCCTATTGATTCTAACATCTATAAGAAAAACATTCTAGATAAAAATTGTCCTTATAATAGTTTAGAGCATGATATTTCTAGTCTAAGAAAGGAAGGAAATATTATTTTGATCAGTGACTTCAATGATCGAACTTTGAATAACCAAACTATTATTTTAAGCAATTATTCCAACCCTAATCTTCTTTGATTAGATGAGGACCTTGTGCTAGCTAATAGGTATAAAGGAGGTTCTAAAGATCTAAGTGAAAATTTATCCAGTTTTAAGTTGGTCAATATTTGAAGTGCTCAAGATCTTATAATTTGGAACGGTATAATGAGATGGCCAAATTCTATCAGAGATAACATTCAAACCCTTCTTACAACAAAATAATTTTTCTTGTTAGAAGACACAGATTTCAACGTTACATTCCTAGCAAATGGAAAAACCAAAGACATTGATGGTTACCAAGCATAAATATTAAAAATTAGAGGGCTTGTCCTCATCCCGCACATCCACAAACTCTTCAATCTAGTAGTCAAGCAAGGTTTCCCTACACCTTGGACTTAGAGCCTCATTATTCCTATTTCAAAATTGGAATAAAAATAGCCCCTCTAATTATCGGACCATCATGATTAGCCCTCTTTTAGATAAGTTATAGGTTATTATCTTAGAAAAGAATATCAGTGAATGGCAAGAAATTTAATATAAATGGGATAACAACCATGATGGTTTTAAAAGGAATCACTCAACCATAGACCACTTTGTTATGCTTAGGATAATTGTGGAGGAATGTCATAATAATAAGTCTAATCTAGTTTATTTCTTTGTGGAATTTAGAAAAGCTTTTGGTATAGTGCCTAGAAATAACCTTTGGAATAGGTTAGAGGAGATTCAAGTTTTTTTTGAATTTGAGAGATGTTACGATAATGTTATACAAAAAGGTCATTTCCAAGCTTAAGAACACTAAGGGGTGGTCGACAGATATAAAATATAATATCATAGGTAAGCAAGGTTTCCCCCTCTCCCCCATCCTTTTTGACATTTACATCGATAATCTAGAAGCTTCTTAGAAGAAGTGAGTTGCATCAACATGATCTTAGTTGGGATAGTTGTAATCCTCTTTCTCTATGCTAATGACAAGGTGTCACTTTAATCTTGATAAGCATTAAGAATTCTCAATTATTTCTTCTCTAATATGGGTATGGTTGTTAACACTAACAATGTTGATGTATTCGAAACTTCGAAATATATTCTTATGTATATTATCATTATATGTTGTTGTACCCCCATTGAATATGTGTTTAGTTCCTTTTGGGATGTCTTAATTATGTCAAGACATTGAGGTACAACCTCTGTTGTAAGTCAGGGCAATAGTCCCCAGCGTAACATCATGTAATGTGTATTTGGAGTCTCTCTGTGAGAAGTCCTTCTTGTTAGGGAAGACAAGTGGGCCCCAGTATTATGTTTGGTTAGTCACTTGAAAGATATAAATAGGGAGGCACTCTCCCTCATTTATACACACCACACACTCTCAATTTCTCATGAGAGAGAGAGAGAGAGAGAGAGAGAGAGAGAGAGAAAGGAGGAGAGATAGATAGCTGTTGAATACTTCTTATTATTGTGTTTGATCATCTTACTATTCTGAGGAAGTTTGCGGGGTTTTCTCCTTTGTGGTTTCCCCGATGAAAATATTTATGTCTCGTGTATCTTTTATATCTTATACATCTTGTTGTACTTGTTATTATTTCAGATAAAGATCCTATATAAACTAATCAGATCTAAAGAAAAGATAACATGGAATCAGAGCTCCTCTGAAAGAAAGCACTATACGGCAACGAAAACTAGGGCTTCCTATTTCAAGGTTTTCTCTTCACAGATCATCCAAAAAAGACAGCTAGGCTAAATTTCCTCAGTAGGGTGCATCTTTTGGTGGAAGCAGTTTCAAAGTTGAAGAAGTTCCATTTTTTACCATGTCACTGTTGCCGGGAGGAACTAGGGCATCAAGTTTTGGAGGCTTCCCACTTTAGTTTTCAGAAAGTGACCTTATTGAGAAAATTGCCTCAAGGAGGCACATCTTTATGTCCAAACAGAATTCCCAAACTCAAAGTCTGGAAAATTAGGGTTTCTCTAACAAACCTTAGGTCAGCTAGCCCTGAAACTAGGTCGAACACCTCAAATCAGTAAGATCTAAATATTTGTTATTTCTATTTGAGGTTTTCATTTGAAAAGATGACTCACCATACTCAGATTGAGGATTGATAACTTACGGGCATGGAAATATAGACTCTACCCTATCCTTGAAGAAACTGACTTGGATCAGTTTATCATTGTAGAAGTTATAGGACCAGAGGGAGATGAGGCTAAGTCTACTCATAAGATAGCATGGTTAAGGCCAGGAGAAACATTATAGATTCTATTAAGGATCACCTCATCCCCCATGTGTCTTTATTCAAGACACCGAAGGAAGTATATGATGCTTTGACAAAGATGTTCGAAGGAAAGAACATCAACTAGAAGATGACTTTGAGGAACCAACTAAAGAATGGGAAGATACATAAATATGAGACTATACAGTCTTACTTCATAAGGGTTGCTCAAATAAAAGAACAACTTGAAGTAGTTGAAGAGAATGTCGAAGAAGGAGCAATTGTAATGACTACCTTGAAGGGTCTCCCTAGATCGTTGGAATAATTTATTCAAGGGATTTGTGCAAGAAGGAGGCTGATCTATTTCAACAAACTTCGAGAAGAATGTGCACAAGAAGAAGCTCGACTTGTGAAAAGAGAAGAGAAGATGGGAACAAATGAATATCAAGCTCTCACAGTTCAAACCATGAAGAACTTCAAGAAGAAGGAGAAGAAGTACAAGAAACAAAAGAATACCAAAATAGATACTTCAAATGTTCGATGCTACACTTGTGATGAAAAGGTACATTTTTCAAGAGATTGTCCCATCAGGAAAAGGAGACACCATGCTCATATTGCCGAAGATGATGAACCAACAAACAAAATATTCATACGAGAGAAGGATGATTCAGATGAAGAGTATGTGATAATATCATAACTTATTGGCACTATCTCACACAGAATCAATGATTGGCTTGTGTATAGTGGAGATTCTAAACACATGACGAGATACAAGGGATCATTCGTCAATATGTCTAAACATGAGTCACCACACATGGTGAAACTTGGGAATGATTATCAATACCCCATAAAAGGGAGTGGAGACGCTTCATACAAGCTTGATTCTGGGAAATCCTTAAAGATGAAGGATGTGTTACATGTTCTAGGATTGAAGAAGAATCTTCTCTCCATCTATGCACTAGATGCAAAGGGAATTAGGGTTTCATTTGTCAATGGCCAAGTTTTGATGTGGCCTAGAGGAAAGACAATAGAGGATGTAAAAATGATTGGAGAAGAAGGAGGAGGCTTGTACAAGCTAAAGTAATATCCTGAACAAGCACTAGTTCATGAGTCAATTGAACCAAGCGAACTGTGGCACAGACGACTTGCCCATGTGCACTACATAGAACTACTAATGGAAAGCAAAGCAATCTTAGGATTGCTAGAGATCCAGTTAAAGCATGAAGGAATTTGAAAAGGATGTACACAAGGAAAGAATGCAAAGATGACATTTCCCAGTAGTGAGAGCAAGGCCAAATGAATACTGGAGATAGTACACTATGATGTATGTAGACCCATGTCTTCTAGCTCATTAAGCAGGTATGCGTACTATGTTTCCTTTATATATGACTTCTCACATAAGACTTGGATATATTTGTTGAAAGGGAATAGTGAAGTTTTCAGTAAGTTCAACTTAATATAAATCCTTGGTCGAGAACCATATTGATAGGAAGATGAATATTCTATGTTCATATAATGGCGGAGAATTCACATCGAAAGAATCCAAGGAACTCTGCAGAGATTCTAGGATTAAGAGGGAGTTGAGAACTCCATACAATCCTCAACAGAATGGGGTTGTAGAATGAAAGAACTGAACCATCATGGAAGCAACAAGAACAATGTTGCATGACTAGGATCTTCCTATGCACCTTTTGGTGGAGACATCAAGAACAATTGTGTATGTACATAACCGTACTCCTCATCGAGTACTTGACAATAAGACTCCCGAAGAGGATTTCTCTAAAGAGAAACTAGAAGTTAACTATATGAGAATATTTGGTTTCTCGGTGCACATACATATCCCAAAGGAGAAAAGGACCAAGATCAATCCTTCTGGGAGGAACGATATATTCATAGGATACAGTGATACATCAAAGGCCTACTGAATATACTTCCCAGGATTCAAGAAGATCGACATCAATAGAGATGTAACCTTTGATGAAGGCTCAACAAACTTCATATCTAGGAGGACATTTATTCAAGAGGCTGAGGAACCTAAAGAGACGAGAGTCTAAGATATGGAAATTGGAGAAGCAATTCCATAAAACCATGAAGATCATGACATGAAGGAAGCACACGAACTGGTAGAAACAATCCTTGAGAAGGACTCCCACAAGAGTAAACCACTATGGGCATGAGAGCTCATACGAGAAGCTGAAAGGTATGGCACTCCAGAAGGAATACATAGAGAGAGAAAGAGGGAAAATCCCTACAATAGCTATGTGGCCCTGTTGTGTGACATCATTAATAGAGAACCTTCCACCTATGAAGAGGCTCATAAAAGAAAGAATGGAAGGATGATATGATCAAGGAATTCTAGTCGATCATGAAGAATGATTTTTGGGAGATAGTTTCGATAAAGGAGAAGAAGTTTGTCATGACTTCAAAGTGGATCTAAGAGATCAAGCATGCTGCAGATGGAAGCATCGAGAAATACAAGGCAAGGTTCATAGCACGAGGATTCTCACAACAAGAAGGCATTGAATACGAAGAGAAATTTTCACCTGTGGCAAGTTATACTTCCATTAGGACCATAATTTCATTGCCAACAGTTATGAAATGGAAAATACACTAGATGGATGTCAAGACAACTTTCTTAAATGGTTTAGTCAAGGAGGAAGTGTATGTGGAACAACCACTGGGATTTGAGACACATGAAAGGAAGACCCATGTGTTCAACTTGAAGAAGGCCTTGTATGGATTGAAACAAGAACAGAGGACATGGTACGACAGGATGGATAGCTTTGTGATGAGCTTGGGATTTAACAAGAGTAAAGTGGATTCCAACCTCTACTTCAAGGTGGAAGACGGAAGATCAGTGATACTCCTGCTATATGTCGATGACTTGTTTCTGACAGGTGATGAGGAACTCATTAAATATGCAAGGAGGAGAATTACTATAGAGTTCGTTATGAAATAGCTAGGTATGATGGGCTACTTCTTAGGCATGAAGCTGTGGCAGAGTGCAAAAGGGATTTTCCTTGGTCAAGGAAAGTATGTACTGGAGATTCTGAAGAAATCCGGAATGCTGGACTGCAAGGAAATAGCCAAACCTATGGAATCTAACTTGAAGCTTGTGAGTGATGCCTCATCTAAGTCGGTTGATGCCACATTGTATCATCTGATGATTGGCTCATTGATGTATCTGACAAATATGAAACCAGACATATGCTTTGTGGTGAAGGCCCTGAGCTAGTTCTTGATGGATCTGAGACATGTTCACCTGACAGTTGCAAAGCATGTCCTCAGGTACCTAAAAGGTACAGTGGATTATGGGATCAAATATGATGAGAATTATAATATTAACCTACAAACTTATGTTGATTTAGATTGGGAAGGTAGTGCCACTGACAGGAAGAGCACCTCAGGTTGCTACTTCAGTTTGGGATCTCGCATGATCTCCCGATTCAGCAAGAAGACATCATGTGTGGCACTGAGTACAACCGAGGCAGAGTATGTTGCCGCTTTCTCAGCTAGTTGCGTGGCAGTGTGGCTATGAAAGCTACTGTCTGACTTATTATATCTCTAGTTGAATGTGAATTGTATCTTCTACGACAATCATAGTTGCATGAAGATGCCAAAAAACCATGTATTCCATGACAAGTTGAAGCACATTGAGATCAAGTTCCACTATATCAAGGATATGGTGCAGAGAGGAGCAGTGAAGCTATAGTATGGCAACAGAAGAGTATATAGCCAATGTGTTGACCAAGCCTCTAGCCAGAGTGAATTTTGAGTACTTAAGAGAAATACTTGGTGTGATCCATATCGATATCCCTCAAAAGAGGGAGTGATATGTTATAGCATAGATAAAGAGACAGGTTGTCTGAGAGTAACAACCTGTTCGCGAGTATCATAGGTTTCTCATACGTAATTAGTTATGTAGGTTATCCTTAGATGTAATAAGTCTCGACGAAGCTCCCAGGTTATCCTTGGATGTAATCAGTCATGATGTGATTCTATGCTAGAAATAGTAGATGCATGATATCTCACTTGAGAAATGAGATAGGGTGTCCCGGTGAAGCATAATGCTCAGACGTAATCATTCATGTAGGTTGTCCTAAGATTTAATCAGTCCTGGTGAAGCTCATAGGTTATCCTTGGATGTAATAAGTCCTATGATAGATTATTCGAGTGTAAAAATAGCCTTGGGGTGGTACTCATGTTACTCAAATGTAATAAGTCCTATGGGTTGTCTGAGTGTAAAAAGAGCCCCGGCATGGTTACTCGGATGTAATACGGCATGAAGGTTATCTGAACGAAAAATATCCTGGAAGCAGGTTGTTGAGATGTAATAAGTCTTTGAGGTTGACCTAGAATGTAAAAGGTCTTGACTTAGCATGTTATTTGGTCATAATAAGTCCTTACATATATATCTATATATGTGTTCCCATGTTGAAATGATAAGGTCATGAAGCACAAGAGGTGCACCTAGGCGGTTCTCCATTTACTGGTAGAACACAAGTTGTCCATGCAGAGATGTAATGCACTAAGTGTGCTCCTAGGAGATTCTAACATAATAGAAATTGTAGGTTTTCTTAATGATGTGAAAATATCCTGGGTTACTCCTATGGTGAAAGAACGTAGGTGGTATGCATCTAAATATTTGCTCTTGGTTTTTTTCTATGCAAGACAAAAGAGATCATTTGGATACTACGAGATGAAGGCAAGAGACGCAGGTTATTGTCATGGCAATGTAAAGAAGGTCTTGAACCGGTCCTACGAGATGGCTTGCTAGAGATGTGATGAAGACTTGGATGAGGACTAGGCCTAAAACCAGTCAAGAGAGGATTGGTTTTGTAGAAATTTACGATGACATATAGTACCATTTAATGATCGATAAGAAGATGATGATGGAAACAACTATGATGATGACTCTATGACTCCTTAATGAAGACTTGATCAGATGTGTTGATGAATGTAGAAGAGAGAGAATGCCTTCCCAGATAGGAGGGAGTGTTGATGTATTTGTAAATTCAGAATATATTCTGATGTATATTATCATTGTATGTTGTCGTACCCCCATTGGATATGTGTTTACCTCCTTGCGAAATGTCTTAATTGCGTCTAGACCTTGAGGTAAAACCTTCATTGTAAGTCGAGTAAATAGTCTCCAGTGTAACATCATGTAATGTGTATTTGGATTATTTCTAGGAGAATTCGACCCTATTAGGGAAGACAATTGGGCCCCAGTATTATGTTTGGTTAGTCACTTAAAAGGTATAAATAGGGAGGTGCTATCCCTCATTTATACACAGCTCACACTCTCAAGTTCGCATGAGAGAGAGAGAGATAAAGGAGGAGAGATAGATAGCTCTTGAGTACTTCTTATTACTGGGTTTGATCATCTTACTATTTAGAGGAAGTTTGTGGGGTTTTCTCCTTTATGGTTTTCTTAGTGAAAATATTTGTTTCTTGTGTATATTTTATATCTTGTGCATCTTGTTGTACTTGTTATTCTTTTAGATAAATATCTTAGATAAACTAATCAAATCTAAAGAAAAACTAACAAACAAGACAAAAGTTATGATTATAAAGTCCAAGAAAGACACCTATGCTAATTTTTTATATTACAATAGAAAAATGAAGGAAGTGACTTCTTACAAATATCACAAAATTGATATTGATCACAAACTCAACTAGAACAAAATCAAGAAAATGATTAATAAAGGGTGGAAATCTTATTTTGGTATTGAAGACAATTGTAAATCATCCAACTTGGTCATGTGGGATAAAAAAGAATCTCCTCGTTGAAACTCTTATCATTCACATTATCTTATATAGCTATGAAGTGTGGGGTTGCAACGTTTCTATAGAATCTTGAAGAAAGATTGAGCAAATCCAAAAGTGTTTCATAACTTATAACCTCAAAATTAAAATCAATATGCCTTATCCTTTTATCCTTATAAAAATAGGTCTTTCTCCCATCGAGAGCATGGCTATGACTAGGTACCTAATGTACAAGCACAAGATAAATAGCAAGGGAGACACAAGACTTACTAAAATTACTTTAAAATCAAGTAAAACCCACCTGGGACTCAAGCAAGGTTGGTGTAAAGATCCCATGTCTTGGTTAAACCATGGGGCCATTGATGAAAATCAGACACTTTGTTGAATATTATTATTGTCAAAATTATTTTTACTTCTAAGTTTAAAGAGAAAATTTGGTTTTTATTTAGAGGTTAAAAGAAAATTAAGATACTAGAAAGAGGTCATTAGCCCTAATCTAGAAGTTCAGAAGTATCTCTTAGTATTAACTAACTCAAAGAAAAAAATTAATATAGTCAAGATAAGAACAAAATCTCATGAGCTCCATAAGGAAACAAGACGTTGGTAAGTTCCTAAAATGTCGTGGGTAGAAAGGATTTTCCATCTTTGTGACTCTATGAGCGTTGAGGATGAAAATCACTTTCTCTTAGAGTGTCTTTCTTACACCCACATTGATCTCAGTTTCATAGTAATTTCTATAATACAAACCTTTCTAACCTCCTAACTTACCTACACTATAGTGAGTCGGGAAAGCTTCTCTTCAAGATTTTTGAGCATAGGAATAAAATTTTAAAGAAAACTAAATAATTCCCTTCTTTGTTTCTTAAGGTTTGATAGACCAAAGTTTGGTCTCAACGGACATTAATCATCATCATCATCATTTTATACATTTTAGTATTTATAAATCCTATGTGTATTTAGAGGTTATAGGGTCAAATTTAAAAAAGGTGATGTATGTATATTTATGTAAACTAAGTAATTACTATAATTATACGGAGAAGATCCTTTGCCCCACAAATAAAGAGGTATCATACCCTAAATTGGCATCTAGTTTAGTTATGACCTTAAATTAGATTATATTATTATATTATTTTCTAAACAACACCTTGTGGGAAAACCTAAGAGATGCTTCCTCACATTCATGGATGACATGCCTAGTAAACTCATAAGCATAGACTAGTTTGTCTCTAGGGTGATTCAAATTGAGCACCTACTAGAANCTCTCTCTCTCTCTCTCTCTCTCTCTCTCTACACACACACACAAGGGACATTTCCCCATATTTTCGAATGGCATCCCTAGTAAATTTGTCATAGTAGGTTGGTTTGCCTCACCTACAAGGATTTGAATCAACTAGCATGAAACTAGACAAATATCTAGCAACATAGTTGACACTCAGTTGAACTAACCGATTGGGATACACTAGAGACGATCAATTTAGCTATACCCTTAGAATACACACACACACACACACACACTTGAATCTAGGTTATGATACATGGAATTTAGATGGAGTATTTGAACTAAGAATGAGATATGAGACTAGTTCAAAGGCTTAGAATATATGAAATCTAACTATCTCTCATTATCCATATTCATTTTAAGTCATGCACAATCATAAATAATTGAACCTTTTTTCTTTATCCCATGTTTATTATAGAACTTATTGACCAATGAAATGCAACTATTATCATGCACAGTAATTATAGATTAGCATATTGTAACGTCCCCATACCCCATAATGCAGAATAATTAAAATTTTTGCTTCAAGAACCCTACAGGGCATGGATGTTAACCCCCTCTTCCAAATTCATTCTTAGGCTTAGAAACCACTATAACAGTCGTTCTGCCCTTCATAGATCCTTTCTGCAACCAAAAACACCTTTTTCCGCACTGAAACTATAATTTCTGCACTCCTCCCTCCGCATTGCAGAACTCGAAATTCGAAACACAAAACATGATGAAAAAATTAACCTTCTGACCTTCCACCTTTCCTCCTTTCGCTTGGAACTCGAAAATCAGAGAACTAACGTTTGACGAAATCCTTTGACCACCTTTCCACCTTCCACCCGCAGCTCAGAAATCGGAGAATCAATGTTTGACAGAAACCTTCGACCACTTTTCTGTCTTCCGCCCAGAGCTCAGAAATCAGAGAATTAACGTTCGACGAAAACCTTTGGTAACTTTTCTTCCTTCCTCCTTTGGAACTCAGAAGTCGGAAAGACAACTTTCAACGGAACAGTTCAATGATCTACCGCCTTCCGCCTTTCTCCCTTTTTCCTTTCGCCTTCAAAACTCGGAAGTTGAAAAACCATCAAACGACGGAGCCTTTATCCTCATTTCCGCCTTCCGCATTCCTTCTTTCTCCCCTCCAGTGCAGACCTCAAGAATAGGAAAGCTTAGCTTTCGAACTTATCCTTTTCTGCATTTCCGACCTCAGACTTCGGAGATTGGGGAGTTAATCTTGTCTTAGAATTTTTCTGCACTTTTCCGCTTCCTCCCTCCGCATTCCACAAGTAGATCTTGGGGTGTGGAAAACCCACATTATCGCTTGTTTCAACTGCTCTTTCTGATTTCTGCCTTCTACCTTCCCGAGGCAGATTTCAAAGAGCGAAAACGCTAATTCATAAGCATTATGAATCTGTAACAGGATTCCATCCTTCATGAACTTAGGCAAAAATAAGTGGAACATTCAAGAAAAATATAGATGCAAATGCAAGACACATTTATCAACAGTGACTCTACTGAAATACTAATAAGCATTCATCATCATCAATTCTTCATATTCATAAGCATTCTACATAACTAATATAGTCATTCATAAGCAAATAGATTGCACAAACAAGAATAACAGAGAATACTTATCTTGGATGATGGAGCTATCCCGCAACTAGCTATGTGGCTGCAACGTTCCACCCAACCATAGGCCAGTTGTGTTCATCAATCTCTCAACACAATTGCCACCCTTGAGACGGGCATGATTTCCACAAGGAACTAGGGAACACCAGACTTACACAAAACTAGATCAAAACACACACAGTCAAGCCAACTTCCAATTAGGTTTATCAGACTGTTTAGCCAAGACAACACTAAGTTGGGTTTATCAGGCTGTAGGCTTACAAGCCAAACAATGCTAGGTTTATCAGGATTACTTAGCCAAGCCAGCATACAGTTGGGTTTATCAGATTGTTCATAGTCAAGCCAAATTTCACAATAAGGACCAACCAAACCAACAAATGGGTTTATCAGGCACTCAGCCAAGCCATCATTCACAGTGGGTTTCTCAGGCTGTCCATCCAAGGATTACACATGACCAAAACACAACAAGACACAACCAAGCTAATATACAATTGGGTTTATCAGGCTGCTAAGGTAGTGGAAAGGTAGAATGCCTAAGCTAGTGGCTCATTCAAGAGCTAGGGACACCTCCACAAGGCCTATCTGGCTTGGAATCCACATTACCTACACACCCAACACAAGGAAGCATCCCCTTCTCCGCTCCATAATCCCTCGGGATATGCCTTCCCTTCTAGTTCTCTTTATGAAATGCAGTGAAGATTTACCAGCCACTCTTACCTTTTCATGAGGTCCCTCTCTGCACTAGGTTTATCAAGCATGTTCCTCTTCTCTTCCATTCCTCGATCATGCATACATTTCAGACCCAAACCAAGTGCTAATCACAACAATTCACAAGGAAACACAACACACAGGCTTCACACTGTAAAACAGAGGGAAAAAGGGTCTCATACCACTCTATAACACTAAGAATCATTGTAACATAGCATCCAACTTCTCAGCAAAGGAAAATACTTGCAAACAACCAGTTCTGGGGTTCCAGGCAATCAACAAGTGCGTAATTGTTCAGAATGCCCTTACCCGAGCAAGAATGTGGCTGCGGGATTGAGAACGAACAACCAACCTGCATGAATGATAGATTGAATCGGGATCCCCTCTCACAACCATGGGATGGAATATTAACCTCCCCAACATTCAGCATGACCCACGAGAAACCGGTCTGGGCATGCAATCTATGGATTTCCTAATTCGGAAGCAAGAACGCAACTATAGACTTGCATGTTTGCTCAGATACACAACAGACTGCCATGATTTACTCTTCTCAGGGCATTAACTGCCTCAACCAACTTCTAGAAGAAATGAATGATTGAGGACAGAGGACAAAAAGGTTGCTGAGGGTTCATGGGTTTCCCCATTGACATCTGGTCACACCTTATTGGCTTAAGGGGTTTGACTAACTCCCCTCCCTATTCCATGTGAAATCATGCCCCCATCTCTTTCATGTTGCAGTTCCATAGCTAGATGTGGTATTTATTAAATTGTGCATTTACATGATATTCTAAATATACCGGGCATGACTAGAAAAATAACCTTAGGCATCAACCTTGATCACCTATACACAAAAAACCAAATCAATGGCAGGGAATTTGCCTTAAGCTCCTCGCCATGATTTAAATACAATATATACATCATGTACAATATCAATACCATGGGGTCAAAACCGGGGTATTACGTTCCCCTCCACCTTACAACAACATTGTACTCAGTGTGTTATCTCCTCAAATAAATTAGTCAATTTTATTTTATTAAGAGGTAGAAATTCATTAGAAAAAACTTTATTAAATTTTTTCATGCTCATTTTAATGAGTTCTAACTTGTAAATATTTTTTAATTTTTTTTGGAGTTAGTCTTTATTTCAAAAAAATCAAAAAACAAGTTTCTGTGGCTAATCATTGTTTCAAAACGGTCTCTAAGCCACCAAAAGTGTACTTTTGATAGCTAAGACCGCAATTTCAGGGCGCTCCAAGCCACCGAAATCAGTGTTTTTACTATGAAAAGTAATCATTTTTAAATGATTATTTTGAGCGCCTGGAGAATTATTTTGCAAAACTATCAAACATTTTTGTTCCTAACATGTCCGGTAACAATAACCTCTCTCAGTTTTCCTACATCTATCACATATTGGGAGAATCAAATCCATCTCTGAGCCCTAAATTTCAGATCTCATAATTCCCCTATTTGACACATGTTTTTGAAATACATAGGGCGGGAAAATGAAAATGAATCTGACATAACTGAGAGAGGTTTTTTCTAATAACAAACCAATATACAATAACCTCTTTTTTTTTTCCAAAATAGGATTTTATTTGAGATATATAGGTCAATCTATGAGCAGCATATTTCCAGAAATTTCTGCATTTTTCAGCCACCTCACAGATTCGGATTTGAGATAGGAAAAGAGGTTATTAGATCCATCTTTTGAGGATCTTGAAACTGGCTTGTAAAGATTATTTAAGCTCATTGAAGAATCATTGTAAAGGGTTCAACTTTGGAGACTTTTTCATACTTGTACTCTCAAACTTCATCTTCATTTTCATCTCTACCATTTTTGGTGTGTACTCATCATGTAGGGTGTCTTGGACACTAGTGATGCTCCTGGCACAGGTTCAATTGTGAAATCAATGTCCCTCTTTGGAGGAAGGGCCTGGAATTTCATTAAGAAAAACATCCCCGAATTCTTGCAAAACATGAAAGTACTCCAACTTAGGAGTTTCATTCTCTGCTGCCTCCACAACATGAGTTGCGTACACTCTGCAACCTTTCCTAGAGAACTTATTTAGCTGCATTGCTGAAATATGACTAAAAGAGATCACCTTTGGAATGCCTCTTATAACCCTTAAGTTTACTTCTTCATCTATGCATTCAAAAGTCTTGTTGTAACAGTCAAGCTTTACTCTATGTGCTTCCAACCAATCCATTCCAATGAGGATATCATAGGAACCAAGTGGTTGAACATTTAGATCTGCATAAGTGACCAATCCATCCATAACCAATGGAAATTTCTCTACCACTTCACTAACCTTTCTCTTAGTCCCATTGGCTTGTTGAAATAACCATGATTTTCTATTCTTTAACTTCTTAAAAGCACAAATCTCAACTACTCTAGGAGTAATACAACTGTGAGTAGATCCAGGGTCAGTTAAAATAGAAACAGATTGCTCAACAGTCTTACCTACAACTTCAGCCACAATTGACTGATGATCTTCTCGGAGGTCCTCCAGTGCTGCATAAATCCTAGGGACATTCCTTGCTACTTTCCCCATTGTTTTAGCTTCTTGAATGTTACAAGCTTTCATCACAAACCCATCCTCAAGTGGACAATTCCTGCGCATGTGGGGTCCTCCACATTTCCAACATTGGAGAGGTTCTCCGATCTCTTGACCTGTCATCCATAACTTTGGCTGGCTTAGTCACAACTTGTGATGGATGCTCTTACTGATTTCATAAGTTAGAAGGTTTGAAACCTTTATTCCTTTGGTCAGACTTCTCATTCCTTTTGTCCTTCCAAGCCTTATGGTAATAAGGTTTTCCTTTGCTTTGCTCATAGCAATACTTAGCTTTCCTTCTGTCTTCCTCCAGAGTTCTAGGCTCATCAAACTCAATCCTTCCTTTGTATGCTTGAGGTAGCCCACTCAGAAAATGTTGGATTTTCATTTTATCATCCTTAATGTACCTAACATACCTCAACAACTCCAAGAAATTATTTGCATATTCTTCCATGGTCAGTTGTCCCAATATCAACTCATGGAATTCTTTGATCTTTCCATCATAGTACCTATCAGAGAGGTATTTCAGCTTGAAATACTTCTTGAACTGCTTCCACACTATATTCCTATCATTGATCTTCCCCACCTGTCTCAGGTGCCCCCACCATATGGATGCTCTACCATTCAGATTGAATATGGATACCCTAGCCTTCATATTTCCTGAGTAGTCTTGGACTTCGAAATATTTATTCATCCTAAGAAACCAAGCTTCAACTTCTTCACCAGTCTTTACCTCACAATTAAAGGTAGGCGGCCTCTCCTTTTTAAATTCATCATGTGATTTGTTCCTGTAGCGCCTCTTTCCCTTACCTCTGTGAGATGAAGAGCTTGAACCCCCAGTGGATCCCTTAGAGTTAGATGACCCACTAGAAGATATATTTCTTCTTTTGGAACGACTTTTACTTCCTTCTGGATGCACTACACAATGCCCAGAGCTCATCCTCCTTTGGATTTCTTTCAAACTCTGCAACATGGTGACATTTAGTTGATGCTACTCTTCCTGAGCTTTAATCAGCCTTCTCGTGGTGGTTTCAATGACTAGTAGAGTCTCTTGGAATATTATGCCATTAGACTTTGTCTTGACATTTCCAACTCGAACATTTTCTCCCATTCCATATTCCTCGTGCTCATAGGGACTCTGAACATCATTCATGCCGTAGGTTCTCATGGCCACACCAAACCAACTTTTCCCAACTTCCCTTTGACTCTGCAAAAATGTGTTAATCAAACACATTGTTAGACAATAAATAATGTACTTAAATTCTGGGATTGTCTAAAGGTAATGTTGGTATCATAGGGTGCTCTACCCTCTGCCAATTGCTCATGCTGGCCCATTCAATCCCAATGCTGCAACTGTAGCTCTAATACCACAATGTGACGTCCCCATACCCCATAATGCAGAATAATTAATTGTTTTCTTCAAGAACCCTTGTTCTCCTTTAGAAACATAGGGCATGGACATTAACCCCCTCTTCCAAATTCATTCTCAGGCTTAGAAGCCACTATAATAGTCATTTTTCCCTTTAGAGATCCGTTCTGCGACTGAAAACACCTTTTTCCGCACTGACACTATCCTTTCCGCACTCCGCCCTCCGCACTGCAGAAATCAGAATTCGAAACACAAAACATGACAAAAACATTAACCTTCGCCTGGAACTCAGAAATCAGACAACTAACATTTGACAGAATCCTTTGACCACATTTCCACCTTCCGTCCGGAACTTAGAAATTAGAGAATCAACATTTGACGGAAAGCTTTGGCAACCTTTCCGCCTTTCACCTTTCCACCTTTTGCTCGGAACACGAAAATTGGAGAATTAATGTTCGACAAAAACCTTTGGCCAATTTTCCTCCTTCCTCCTTTCGAACTCGAAAGTCAGAAATACAACTTTTCGACGGAACTTTTCAACGATCTACCGCCTTCCGCCCTTCATCCTTCGGAACTCAAAAGTCGGAAAACTATCAAACGACGGAGCCTTTATCCTCGTTTCTTCCTTCCGCATTCCATCTTTTCACCCTCTAGTGAGAAACTCGGGAATAGGAAAACTTATATTTCAACCTTAGCCTTTTCTGCACTTTTGACTTCTACTTTCCGACCTCGGACTTCGGAAATCAAGAAGTTAACCTTACTTTAGAATTTTTCTACACTTTTCCGCTTTTGCCCTCCCCCTTCCGCATGCGGATCCCGGGGTGCGGAAAACCCACATTTTTCCTTGTTTTGACTACTCTTTCCTATTTTCGCCTTCCCTAGGCGAATTTCAATAGGCGAAAATGCTAAGTCAGAAGCATTCCGACTCTGTAACAAGATTCCAGCCTCCATGAACTTAGGCAAAAATGCGTGGAAACATTCAAGGAAAATATAGATACAAATGCAGGACACATTTATGAACAGTGACTCTACTAAAATACTAATATGAATTCATCATCATCAATTCATCATATTCATAAGCATTCTACATAACCAGTATAGCCATTCATAAGCAAATACATTGCACAAAGAAGAATAGTAGAGGATACTTATCTTGGATGATAGAGTTGTCCTACAAGTATCTATGTGGATGCAACGTTTTGCCCAACCATAGGCCAGTTTTGTTCATCAATCTCTCAACACAAATGCCACCCTTGAGCTGGGCATGATTTCCACAAGGAACTAGGGAACAACATACTTACACATAGCCAGATCAAAACACACACAGTCAAGCAAACTTCTAGTTAGGTTTATCAGACTATCCAGCAAAGCCAACACCAAGTTGGGTTTATCAAGCCGTAGGCTTACAAGCCAAACAATGCTGGGTTTATCAGGATTACTCAGCCAAGACAACATACATTTGGGCATATCATACTATTCATAGTCAAGGCAACTTTCACAATAAGGACCAACCAAGCCAACAGATGGATTTATCAAGCACTCAACCAAGCCAACAAATGGATTTATTAGGCACTCAGCCAAGACATCATTGACAGTGGGTTTCTTAGGTTGTCCAACCAAGGATTACACATGGCCAAAACACAACAAGACACAACCAAGCCATTATCCAATTGGGTTTATTAGACTGCTAAGGTAGTGGAAAGGTATAATGACTAAGATAGCGACTCATTCAAGATCTAGGGACACCTCCACAAGGTCTATATGGCCTGGGATCCACATTACCTACACACCCAACACAAGGAAGCATCCCCTTCTCTGCTCCATAGTCCCTTGAGCTTTGCCTTCCCTTCCAGTTCTCTTCACAGCATGCAGTGAAGATTTACCAGTCGTTCTTACCTTTTCATGAGGTCCCTCTCTGCAATAGGTTTATCGATCCCGTTCCTCTTCTCTTCCACTCCTCAGTCTTGCATACATTTCAAACCCAAACCAGGGTGCAAATCACAACAATTCACAGGGAAACACAACGCACAAGATTCACACTGTAACATAGAGGAAAACAAGGTCTCATACCACTCTGTAACACAGAGAATTGATGTAAGACAACATCCAACTTCTCAGCAAAGGAAATTAATACTTGCAGACAACCAGTTCTATAGTTCCAGATAGTGAACAAGTGTGTAATTGTTCATAAATCCCTTGCCCGAGCAAGAATGTGGTTGCAGGATCGGGAATGGAAAACCAACATGCATGAATGATAGAATGAATCAGGATCCCCTCTCACAACCATGGGATGGAATATTAACCTCCCGAACGTTCAACATGACCCATGAGAAACAAGTCTGGGCATGCAATCTAGGGTTTACTTGCTTCAGAAGCAAGAACATAGCTACAGACTTGTAGGTTTTCTTAGACACACAACAGACTTCCATTCCTTACTCTTCCCAAGCAATTAACTGCCTCAACCAACTTCTGGAAGAAATGTATGATTGAGGATAGAGGAAAAAATGGTAGCCGAGGGTTCATGGGTTCCCCCCATTGACATCTGGTCACACCCTATTGGCTAAGGGGGTTTGACTAACTCCCCTCTCTATTCCTTGTGAAATCATGTCCCCATCTCTTTCACATTGCAATTCCATAGCTAGATGTGGCATTTATTAAATTGTGCATTTACATGATATTCAAAATATACTGTGCATGACCAACACAATAACCATAGGCATCAACCTTGATCACCTATACACAAAACATGAAATCAATGGCAGGGCCTTAGGCTTGAGCTCCTTGCCATGATTTAAATACAATATATACTTCATGTACAATTTCAATACCATGGGGACAAAATCAGGGTATTACACATATTGAGGCTCTAACTATTTCCATGCAACAGACCCTCTTCTGAGGGTTTTTGTAGCACCCATAAAGGTTCATTACACCTTGATTAGGTGTTGAGTACTAGATATTGTTTACTGATTCACTAAATCCAAACAAGGCTAACTTGATTGATGCCAACTATGATCTCGATTGATGCCATCTTTGATCCTCTCCCTCATTTGATGCCCAAAGAGGAATTACACCACCCTACCAACTAGATGCCTTGTTGGCATCCTAGCTTTGAACTTATGTTCCCATGACTCCAAGAAAAGTGATTCGTAAAGGGTAATGGTTATGTACCCCAAAGAAGATATTAATTCTTCCAGTATTTCTTATAACTCTTGCAAATATTCTCAAAACCCTTCACTCTCCCAAGGATCATCCTCCCATTTTTGTGTCTCTGCTCGTCTATTTATCAAGTTCCTCAACACTTATTCCTCCAAAATTAGGTCCAAAATCAATATACAATTATTATAAAAAATCGCAATTGGAATTACTCAAAATAACAAATGTTGAATTAATTTAAAATAATACAAACGTGCGTGTAAAGTCTCCCTTATCAAGCTACCCATAAATACACTCATGACAACCTTATCCAAACCTATGCATGTCTATTTACCCATTTAGTTATATGATCCTCACACACATAAGTCAAAGTAGGTATTTTTCATATACTATATTATATTACGTATATATATCTATACATACATAATATATCAAAGAAGGATATATATATATATATATATATATATACAACATTTCAACAAATCATAGCCAAGGGGACCCCCTTCTGTGGCTTGGGGTAGTTATTTTTCATATAGTTAGTCATTCTTTTGAAGTCATATATGATTTTGGCAAAGGATCAAATACAAAATCCGAGCTCACATCCTTATGGTGTTTGTTGTGTGCAAGTAAGATGCATGTATTTTCAAAATTCAAGTGTTTGGTGACAACAATATTGTCATAGACTAGGAAAATAACAAAGCTTTTGTTGTAAACATGATGGTCAATCACTTGTTACAAGGTATTTGGGAAAAGCCCTTGGATTTTAGTGAATATCATTTACTCATATATTTTGAGAGTTGAATACGAAATTTGATGAGCTTTCAAAGGATCCTCTCACTCTTCAACCGGGAACATGGGTTATGAAGGAATTCCATGTCGACTGTAAGGAAGAGCCTTGTGAATCTTCATTTTTAATTAGTCTTGAAAATATTATGTAGAAGTTTTCCCAATTGTGCAATCAACAATTGTATTCGATAATTTTGATTGGTTGTTTCTATGTATTTATTGGGTGTTTTTTTCTCATAAAATTTTAGCATGAAGAATGAGGGTGATTCTAGAAAGAAGTAGGCCACCTTTTTCTATTATTATTGTGCACATATATAAGATTCAAGATAGATTCCTTTTTAATGGATGCCCTTTTGGTTTCTTTGTCCTAGAAAAATCCTTGTGAAAACAAAATGTATATTCTTTTTGTGAATACAAAGATACTTTCCTTGGGGAAACATTTCAACAATCCAAACAACTATATATATATATATATATATATATATATATATAACCCATTTATGTCTAATGTTTCAATAGTTATTTACACCTTCAACACATAAGTAATAATTCAAAAATTCGTTGACCGAGTTGTTAATAACTAATGTCCTACCAATCAGGGATAATTTTAGGGGCGAAATTTAGCCCAGTGGGCTATTTTTCCATGTTTTTCTCCCAAAAAGGATTCGCTATTTTGAATTTTTTGAGGCCCTCTTTTGCCCAATTTTGATGGGGTAAAATTTTTTCACCCTAAAAATTGCCAAATTATTATATAAATGATATAAAATCCTTGGAAAGTAAAATATTTTTTGAAAAATATCGCCAATCATTTTATAGTTGGCGTTTTAAGAATTGGTAATATTTGCCAACCTTTATACACTTTTAAATAAGTATGGTTCCTTAAAATCATCCCTACTACCAATCATACTAATGCACTCATGAAATGGCATACACATGGACAACATACATGCTGTTGTAATCTCACAGATCACATAAGGTTACCAATAATACATACTAAAACATACATAAATATAAACAGAGACAAGAGACAAGAACAGATAGGATGGAACAGAATATATTATTATAACGATGAGTTCATACAAAGCACAGAACTGAACTGAGTTCTAGCTTGGCTCAACAGCCTAATATATACAATTTAGAAACAGTTACAAAATAACTACCTGTCGGTTCGGTGAACCGACACGACTGTTAGTTAGCCGACTTAATTAACTAGTTTAGTCGACTGATCGACTAGTCGGCCCATCAAATTATTCGGCTGATCGACTAAGTCGGTCTTCGTTCAAGTCGACTTATGTCGACTTGCTCCTTCTACATCTCCGCCATGAACAAAACGTTTCTTCGTCCTAAAGAAACAGGGAGGTACAAAAAAGAGAATGTTGCCGAATTCTGCAAACTGCTACTGAGGTGGACTGTGGAGACGAATAGTCGGTCTCTTCTCGACACATACTTCGACAATGGCTGGTGCTGTGATGGCAAGATGATGCTGGAAATCCGTCCACGTCTGCAAGGATTTCTAGATGTCGATCGTTAGAGTAGTTAGACTTGATAGTACCGACATCTTTTCTGCCATGGGCATTTCTGCAATGTTCTCCATGTTGGGACCCAACAGTTGGTTTTGTTCTTCTGCAGCATCGAGGAGTCGTTTCATTTGCGGGCAGATGTTGTCGGCCTTCTCTAAGTTTGGAAGGGCTTGCTGAACCCATTGATGTGCTTCCCTTTCCAACTTCTGCAGTTTGTTTGTCTCCATCACAATTTGCTCCTCAATGGTCTGCCTCAGTTTTGCCTCTGTCGACTTCCTGCCCTCCAAGGCCTGAATGCCTTGTCGTGCCTGCCTGGTCTGATGATAGACCTGCCCATAATGAGTAGGCCAGTCTCTTAGTACTTCCTCAGTGACAATGGATTCCTCCATATGGTCCTGTAAGACCTTGTAAGCCTCCAAAAATGCAGTGTGTTGGGTTAGGAGCAGTCGGGCAGTTTCCTCTTTTTGCTCTTGCTTAGTTTCTTGGAGATGTGTCTGGATGGTCGACACCATGCCCTCGAAAAGCTAGTATGCCCTTTCAAGAGGTCAATCTGTAGCGACTTCAACAGGGCCTGGCATGACAGATTGGGTAAGAGACCTACATTTTCCGAGAAACTCGACCTGTTATGCCTCCTTGTCTTTAAGTTCTTTTCTTTTTGTGACCGTCCTTTTCTTTGATTCTTTGGCTAAGGTTTTAAGTAGTTGGCCGACCTCTGTGTCGGTCAACGAACTTGCATATTTTAGGCTTATCCGTAGGCTGGATGTTCTATGATGCTCTGTCTTTTTCTTTTGCTTGTCCGTTTCTTGCTCCTGGGTACCTGCAGTAGTCGATGTGGGTTCTGTGGTTGGTGGAACAGAGGTCGAGGGTTTTTCTGGTTGGGGAGGTGGTATGACCACTTTTGGCTATGAAGAAGCTGGTAGTTGTGAAGGGTTTGGCTGTGAATCAGGGGGTGGTGGAGGTGGAGATGGAGGGTTAGATAATGGTGGTGGTGATGGAGTGGGGGTATGTACAGGGGTCGAAGGAGGGGCTTGATTATGTTGTAGACTGCCATCGAAAGAGATCTCTGCTTCCGACGGTGACATGGGTGGGTCGTTCTGGGTCTCGGGATCGTCCTGCTCTGTGACAGACTGAGAGTGTCCTATCACATCGCCTCCTTCGTTTCCCCTGGTAAATGTCGTCGTTTCTTGGGCATAGATCTGTTTGTTTGCTTTGAGAGGAGCTGTTGTCTGTATTTTCTGTGCCAACTAGAACAATGCAGGCAGCGTTGAAAAGAAGGCTTTAATCTCAGTGTCCTTGCTGACCCTGGCTCTGAGTGCCTCCGGGATTGCTCGTTCATATACCTCCAATTGTTCTGCTGGTGCTTGTTCTTCGACTATGGGCGTCGGAGATGGAGGTGGGGGGTCGACACAAGGTCGATGATGTTTTCAGGCATCGACTGTGTTTTGGCTTTCTTGGGCCGACCCTTCGGAGCTCCTGCTTCCAGAAACCGTTGAAACTGGGTTTCAACAGATACTTTATTTGCACGGGCATCTTCGACCACATCAACGGCTGTGGCTGCTAGCTCCTCCTCATCATCGGTCGAGTCAGCAAGAATAAGCTTGCACTTACCCTTGCCTTGTTGTCATTTTTGGGCCTTGATCCTTCTCCTGGCGACAGCTATCTCCTTAGCCAACTTCTTAATGGTGCTTTTGGATAGAGCATATTTAGGGTTGGCGTCGTCGACTTCACTTATCGGTATCTGAGTTGGGTCGACAGTTGCTGTAGCCAGAGGAGTCGTCTGTTGCACTGTTGGCTATTATTGTTCTGTCGACTGGGGGTCGACTACCTTTGCAGTCGGAGGTTTGACTGTTAAGTGTACCCGACTAGTGGGCAGGGTCGGGGTATCCTCCGACACAAATGTGCTGATATACAAATTAAGTTCATAGTCCTCCTCCTTTTCCTGGTCTGTGAGCGGTTCTATAATAGAGAAGTCAAACTGTTTGGCAGCCTCTGGAATTGGTATCTTTGTCTTTACCTGTCGGGTCAATTCTCTGAAAATCTGGTCGACCGTCAGATAGTAGTCGAGGTCCTGTGCTTTGGGGTCCTGACCTCGCATGTACCATACAGATGTATGGTCAAGTGCTAACTGGATATGAGACTCAGCAGGGAGGTTTCGTCGGATGTTTTGGGGCACCCTCCACCTCGTCGTATGAACCTTCAACTGCTGAAACCAGGTGTCCAAGAAGACTTTCCCCTGTGTCAGCTCATGCAGGGTTCCTTTTTGCGAGAAAGGTTAACCTGTGCATTTGAAATCTTGTCGGCTCCCGGAAGACTGGACTGCCTTCCGAACAGATATGATACATGACAATGCAGATAATAAGAGATGGGAATTTGATGATACCTCCCGTCTCTTGGCAGCGTTCACAGATGGTTTTGACCAGGTCGGTGACATAGTCTCCCCATCTGTAGATGCGACTGTCGGTATCAATCGTGTCGACGGCCTCCAGCATCTCCAGTTTAAAGTCGCTGCTTCGACCAGCCAAGGTAAGGGTGATTGCTATGATTTTTGCCACAATTTGTGGCGTACGGGCTGTGATTTGTCCGATCATTAAGCCTTTGGAGTTCTTTCCTGACGCTGAACCTGTAAGCCTTTCGACCAGCCCTTCCTTGATCCCAATGGGGACAGGGCTGCCTTGGTTGGACAGACCAGTAAGCTTAGATATAACCTCTCCGGTGATGTCTATCGGTTGGTTGAAGTAAAATCGACCGTTGTGGTAACGACTGATAATGAATTTGACTGCTGCTTCCTTCGTCCCACCGAAGCTTGCGATTAGAGGTGCATTGGCATAGCCATAGATGGTGCTATGTCATATTTTCTCAGCGGCCTCAGTCACTCTTTTGTCTTCGAAGGCCCATTCCTGAATTTCTGTCCATAGTTTCTGGAATGGACCCTCCTGGACTTTGGCATTTTTTATATGCTTCAGTCTTTGAACCAAGGGTGTGTCCTCTGCCTGGAACTCTTTTGCCTTTGTCGCGGCTCGGGTGAGTTTGGGTCCCGTGATGTAGGACTGGTCGGAATTTTGACAGGGTTTGTGGGTTCTGGTCGACGGGGAATGCGAGTGCTCTATGTGTAAGGGGCTTGGTGAATGAACCTTCGGCGGTCCATTATTTATAGGCGTGGGTGTGGTTGAGTGTCGAAATGGTTGTATTAATGGTGGACGTGACAGTCCAACTGCAATGCTTGAGTGTGTTTTAATGGGGATCTTTTTCAGCGCTTGAGGCCATTAATGTGTGATGGGACTCTCGAGGTCGATGGTCGGTGTCGGTGGTGAAAATGGTCGGCCTGACTGGTCGATGAGGATGGTCGATGATGATGATGCCGGTTGTCGAAGGGGTGAGTTGCTGTCATGATGGGTGTGACTTAGTGTATTGTTTTTGTTTTTGAGAATTTTTCTGGCTTTTTATGGATTTTGGGTGACAGTTACGGTCGTTATATGATTTTTTTTTGTTTAAACGTTTAAGTCGGGCTCCATTGACGAGTTTTCGAAATACTGGGCCCTGTAATGTTTTTAGTCGGACGGAACCATTAGGGTGTATCTCTCCGACAACGTAAGGTCCCATCCATTCTGTATGCAGTTTCTTTGGTTTTCCTTTAACTCAACTATTATAAAGTAAGGCCAGGTCACCGACCGACAAGTTTTTGTTCCTGATGTTATGGTCGTGCCATGCTTTCTGCTGTTGTTTTTGAATTTCCTGATGTTGGATAGCCATAAGTATATGTTCTTCCAGCTTACTGAGTTGGAGTAGTCGATCCTTTCTTGCATGTTCGACATCGATATGTAGTAGTTGAGCTACAATAGGTGTCTGCTGTCGGAAATGTAGAGGGACGACTGCTTCTTGTCCATATACAAGTCGAAAGAGAGTTTGGTCGATCGACCGTTTATACGCTGTCCTGTATGCCCATAAGACTGCAGGTATTTTTTCGTCCTAGTCATCTTTGTCGGTATTGCATATTTTGGTCAACCCTTTTGTCAATGTTTTATTGAAGGCTTCAATAGCACCATTCGACTGAGGGTGGTATGCTGTACTTCTTCAGTGGTCGATGTGAAATTGGTCGGTCAAATGTTTGATGGTTTTGTTGACAAAGTGTGATCCTTGGTCACTGATCAATGTGAGTGGGCATCCAAATCGAGTAATGATGTTTTCGTAGATGAACTTAGCAGCTACCTCACTTGAACATGTCTCGACAGGTTCAGCTTCTGCCCACTTTGTGACATATTCCACTGCCGTGATAATATATCTTGCACCTGATCGTCTGCCTGGGATAGGGAATGGTCCTATCAAGTCGATAGCCCAAATTTTGAATGTGAGACTAGGGTTTACAGATATCAAGGGCATTTATGTGCTCGGTAGAGGTCAACCAAGTCGTTGGCATCTGTCACATCGACTAACAAAGTTTTTGCAATGTCTGTGGAGTGTCGGCCACCATAATCCAGACTGTTGGATTTTCTTTGCGGTTGTGTCTGCTTGGAAATGTCCTCCTGCAGGTCCATAGTGTGCTTCATACATAATTTGGTCTCATTCGTGGTTGAGTACACATCTTCTGAGAATGTCGTCTAACCCCATTTTGTATAGAAATCCATTGAGGAGGCTGTAAGGGGCAACCTTCATAGCTAGGATTTGTTTTTTCTTAGTGTTCAGCCCTTCTGGGGCCTGACCTGTCTCTAAGAACTGAGCAATTTCTTCCAGTTCTTTTGGTATTGCTTCTATACGAAATAAGTGTGCATCCGGCAAATCGTCGTCGACTCCGGTCGGTTCCTCTCCTGTGTCTATGTGAGATAGGTGGTCGGGCCCGACATTGAGCTTTCCTAGTTGGACCACTACTTCAAATTCAAACTCTTGAAAAAGAAGTAACCATCGACAAATTCTCCCATGATGAAGGGGTTTATTAACAAGATATTTCAAAGCTTGATGGTCGGTGTAAAATATGAAGGGGTTGGCTAACAGGTAATGTCGATACTTTTGAAGGGAAAAGACCATACCTAGGGCTTCCCTCTCTGTAGTCGAATAGTTTCTTTCAGCCTTATTGAGTTTTCGACTGCTGTAGACTATAGGGTAATCCATCCCATCATCCCCTGGTTGAGTCAAGATTGCTCCAATTGCTATTCCTGATGCATCAATGTGCACATGAAATTTGGTCGACCAGTTTGGAAATTTGAGTATGGGGGCTTCGACCAGTTTTCTCTTCAGTTTGTCGAAGGAGATCTGGCATTATTATGTCCACTTAAACTCTTGATCTTCTTTTAATAGCTCTTCTAGAGGGTAGGTCATGTCTGAATAGTGTCTGATGAAATTCCTATAATATCCTGTATGGCCCAATAACACCCGAACCTGTTTAGGGTTTATTGGGGGCTTCAGGTCGAGAATGATTTTAATTTTGGCAAAGTCGACCTTAATACCATCTTTACAAACAATATGATTGAGGAGTATCCCTATGGGAGTCATAAAGATACATTTATTAATGTTCAAGGAGAGTTGGATCTGTCGACATCTCTCCAGCATAAGTCGGAGCCATGTGCAGTGATCCTTTAGGGTGGAATATATAGTCTAGTCGTCGAAGTAGACTGCCATGGTTTTATAGATGTATTCCTAGAAAGTTTTGACAACAATTCGGGAAAATACTGCAGGTGCATTCTTTAGTCCAAAAGGCATAACTCTGTAAGCAAACGAGCCAAATTCACAGACAAATGTTGTTTTCTTCTGGTCTTCCTTTGCTATTGGTACTTGGTTATATCTTGAAAATCCATTTGTGAATGAGTAGCATTCATGTCCTGCAACTTCATTCAAGATTTCATCAGCGTAGGGGGTTGGGAATGGATCTGTTAATGTGACTTTGTTAAGCTCTCTAAAGTCGACACAAATTCTCAATCTAGTCGGGTCATGTTTCTTAGGCTGTACGACCATGGGACTTGCCCATTCCGACTGGTCGATGGGGTAAATGATCCCTGCTGCTAACATGTTGTCTATTTCCTTCTTAACTATCTCCTTATACTTATGAGCTAGTTTATAAGGTCGTTTCTTGACAGGTCGAACATCAGGTTTTGTATCTATTTTCATTTCACCCATTTCCTAGACTAAACCTTTTAAATCTGTGTAGTCCCTTGCAAAGACATCCTGGAACTCTCTAAGTAAGTTTATGATTTCGGTGGTTTGGTGTTCGTTCCAGTAGTCACCAATCTTAGCTATTTTTGGACGGTCGTCATTTGAAATGTCGACCTCCTTAGTTTTCACTTTGGCATCCAGCCACTCTGGTGCTTTAGCTTCATTGATCGGCTGACTTCCCTCTTTGAACTGTGAGAATGTAGCAGGAAAGTCGGCTGCAGTCATTCTGTCAAGGTCGGGTTTGTCTGTGGTCTCGACTTTCAAGACTGAATGGATAGGTTTGTTAGTTTCACTGTGGTCGGGGTTCCATCTGAAGCTCTTGCCCGTGGTGTGTTCATTCTCTAAGTGCAAGCGGGTTGACTGTGGTCTGGATGCAGTTTGTATATTATTACAGTCCTTGGCCTGTCGGGGGGTCTGTGAGGGTTGATTTACGGTTGGTTGGAGAAAATGTTTGATTTGTTGGGCTGTTTCAGCTAATGTTTCATTTTGGGGTAGGAACTAGAAGTCCTTGATAAAGTTTTCTCTTAATTCCTGCCAAAAGAAAGTTTCTCCTCTCGCTTCCTCCATCTTATACCATTTGTTAGGTAAGTCGTCTAAGGTTGAAGGAAATAAATGGGGCCAGGTTCTCTCATCTTTGTAGCCAAGTCTTCTCCACTCCTTTTCACAGGTCCTAATGTGGTCTTCTGGGTTTTGGCCTTGGGTAAAGATAGGGATTTGGGCTTCCTGTGTTAGATTTTTCCCTCCAAACCGTTCGACAAAGAAGGTTGAAGCAATTGTCCAGGTCTGTAGTTTCGACTGATGGGTATCCCACCATTTAGCGGCTTGTCCTGTAAATGTTTCCACTAAGCTTTGCAGTCGACCATGTTCTCCAATATTTTTAGATACTTGTTTGACATGCATGACTGGGGATTCCCTCTCCTTATACCGGGGTAGTTGAGTATTGTTCAAGTTCGTGGGTTGTAAGGTGGGGCGTTCCCTAAGTTTCTTTTCAAAATTTTTTGGGATAATTGAGACAATAAAGCACTGTCGGCTGGGTTTTTTTCTGTATTGTTTGTATAGTCCAGCACCCTCTTGCTTGTGTTTCGTAGTTTTCTATCTCCCAATCATATAGTTCAGCATCTGAATTATAGCCAACTGAGTCTGGGTTACCTAGGTAAAGTTCCCCATGGGTGTTTGGTTCGGTATAGTCTGTGTTATTGTGGATCTGGTAAAGTTGTCGAACATCGACTTCTTCATTAATCGGTTCAATCCAAGGTTGTCCTTGGGATGGATGAATAGGTACGATGACCTTTTGGCCATTTCCTTTGAGCTTAATTCGTTCTTTGTCTAAAGAGATAGAGGCTTTCATCTTCCGACCCCACGGTCGACCGACAAGGGCTGGGAAGGAGCTAGATCCTTCCTTTGGGTCAATAATTTCGAAATTAACCTTAGTCGATATTCCTTTGATGGTTGTGTCTACATTTTTCCAAACCCCAATGGGTTCAATGAGTCCTTGGTCGGCCAGTTTTAGGTAAATCCCCGACTCATGGAGTCGAGGTCTTCCCATATTTTCCCATGTATCCCTAGTCATGATATTTACCTGAGATCCGAAATCAAGCACCACTTGTCAGACGTGGAAACCTTCGATTTCCAGGTCGACTAGAGGGTCGACATCATTTTTGTATTTTTGATTTAGGCTGCAAATGTTCTTAGTTTGTTTTTGAGTGTTGGTACTTTTTAATGTGTGCAATAAGTCGATGAATTGAGCTACTGATTTGTCTGATTGAGCTAGCTGGATTAATTGCTGTACTGTGTTAGGTCGATTGTTAACTAGGTCTTCATGTCATGCAATATCGTGGAATATGTGTGTGGCTTCTTGATATGTCTGTCTTTCTGTGCTAGGATCAGGATATGTGTTTGTACTTTTAATTTTGCTTATCTGAGGGTTATCAGGCCCTATTTTTGTGCCTTGTCGAGTGACAACCTGCACATTTTTAGTGGGTATTACTTCATGCTTCTGAACACAAGACAAGACATTAACATTCTTTTTATTATTTATTTTTTCTAACATGGTAGGACAATCCTCCAAGGAGTGATCGCCTACTCCACAATGCGTACAGAATTTAAGGTCAGTTCTATCCTTGTACGGACAGTCTGCGCATAGGTGCCCCTCTTTGTAGAAAATGAAGCAATGGGTGGGTCGACGAGTTCGTATGTCGCAATTCCCCACGAATCGACCTCTTCTTCCAAACCCTTGTCGTCGATTGTCGTACCGACGTTCATATCATCGACCGTCGGTTCGTTGCCCGTTCTGGTTGTTGGAATTGCCTTGCTCATTGTTCTGCGCCACTGCGTTCGTTTGGTAGACCGCCTAATAGTTCTGTCTATTTTTCAGGTTTAGTTGATAGTCGGCCGTGTTGTGACTCTTTGTCTCACAGATGGCGCACCAGGAAGCTTTTCCATTCTTCATGTTGTATGGACAATCGGCTGTAGAATGGTCTCCACGCTCCTGGAAAATGTCATAAAACGTTTTAGTCTGTACAAAACGGACGTCTTGTCGGCTATACTGCTGTCGACAATTATCTTTTGAGTGGTCGGCCGTCGAATAGTTGGTACACCAGATTTCTTGATTTTTGAGGGTCAATTCTTTTAAAGACTTTTGCACATTTTCTAGCTGTTCCTCTAGTCAGTGGTCTGTCGTGTATGCAGGTATATCTTCGTCCATCTCGACCTGCAGAGCTTTGGTCAGCGCTTCTTCATATGTCTTGAATGTTTCCAGACTGATATGTCGACGAACTTTCTGTGATAATCCTGTAAGGAACCATTGAATTAGTAATTGCTCATCAATAACATAATCTAATTGGATCAATAGATCCTTCCAATGTTTGTCATAGTCGTGGACTGTCTCCCCTGGATTTTGTTGTGTTGTTTTGAGTTTTTTGGCTGCCAGGTGCTTGTCATCTGGGGTTTTGAAAAAGGATAAGAACTGTGCTTTTATCTCAGATTTCGTGGCTCTGGGTTGCCTTTCCGAAAAGGTCATATACCATGTTAAGGCCCTTTTCCTTAAGGCTCCGGCAAACTGAGCCATTTGTTACCCGGTTTGCCTCCCAGGTCGACTCGCAGACGAACCAATGTCGTCTGGAGTCTTCATCCCCCTCGTAGAGAGGAATGTGAGCAGATTCGTGACCCATGTCTGAGTCACTATTACTACTCTCAGAAGTTGGCGGTGTTGGGGGTGTGGGTGGTGGTGAAAGTGGTGGTGTTGTTGATGTCGGCGGTCCTGCGGAATTTTGGTCAACGAAACTAGTGCTCCCGTCGGTGGTCGATACTTCATCGATGAACAGTGGGTTGTTGTGAATTTGTACAGTCGATGGCCCACTGTAGCTTTGTGTGTGCAGGTCTGCTTCGTTGATTTCTTCTAGAGTTATATGTGGCGGGGGGGGGTGCTCCTTCATGTGTCAGTAAGAGCAAGTGGATACTTCGAAAGGAGGGTGCTGTTTGAAAGGTCACCCAGTTCCCTTCGACCGGTCGGCGTATGACAAGATGTCATCCCTGGTATGGTTCGTCACCTAGTCGACTCCAGATAGTGATGTCGCCAGCTCGCAGTTGGAGGTCATCTTCTACAATAGTCTGTATTCTGGTATGCGAATTTGCTGGGGACAGGGTTACTTCGTCGGGAACCGTTATTTGGAGAGCTTCTTGCTGCTCTATCCACACTTCTTCCTCCGTAGGGGCCATCTCTTCATCTACGCCCTCTCTGTGTCGGTCATGACCCGACTCTGGTGGAATTTCATCTCGGTCGGTCTCCCTAGGGTTTTGTTCTCTGCGCAGCCCTTCGGGCTCTTTCACGTTGGGCTTCCCTTCTTTGCTGGCGTTCGTCCCTTTCGATTTTCTTAATGTCCGACACACCTTCGTACAGTACTATTCCTTCGGCTCCCCTTCGGTCGACTTTTCATTACTGGCTTAATACTGGATTCTGGTCGACTAGGATCCACTATGTTCTATCTCCGACACACGACCAGCTACCCCCCCATAGCCTACCCGACGCTTTAGAAAGCTTGGATATTTCTGTCTATTTGCTCAGGAAGTATTCCCACTCCCTTTCAGCAATGAATTTTTCCCACTTCCTCTGTTTTTCCGCTCAGTTAGTATTCGGTGGCGGTTCGTACAGTGGTGGTCGAGGTTCTACGATGTGGCTTGCTCCCTTCTCTATCAAGAACTTGAACAGCAAGCTCGGCAAGGTGCACAAGAATTGGTCGGTGAAATCTATGTAGAATTTAGCTTTTACAGTTTCCACTGATGTTCGGTCTTCGATTGCTTGCTCTTCATAGAATTCGTCAGTGATTTTCTCAAACCACTCCGACATATTTGTTCGGCCCCCACGAAATAATTTATCTAGTAGCTGCTGTTCTTTAGTCGTGTCCGGCTTTCTCATCCAATAGCTGCTTCAACAGTTGTGGCACGGATTCGACAAACTTTTCGTGTGTCTCGGTGAAAAATATGGCTTTTGCTTCTGCGACTGTTAGTCTGTTCCTACGTGCATAATTTTGCAGATAATTGGCTATTTTATGCTCCCACCAATCCTTGATCTCCTGATCTGGTATCATATGTGAGCATATATTCTAGACATGTACTACCGACAACGGAACCAATGTTGTAATCTCACAGATCACATAAGGTTACCAATAATACATACTAAAACATACATAAATATAAACAGAGACAAGAGACAAGAACAGATAGGATGGAACAGAATATATTATTATAACGATGATTTCATACAAAGCACATAACTGAACTGAGTTCTAGCTTGGCTCAACAGCCTAATATATACAATTTAGAAACAGTTACAAAATAACTACCTGTCGGTTCGGTGAACCAACACCACTGTTAGTTAGCCGACTTAATTAACTAGTTTAGTCGGCTGACCGACTTAGTTGGCTGATCGACTAGTCGGCCCATCGACTTAGTCGGATGATCGACTAATTCGTTCTTCGTTCAAGTCGACTTATGTCTACTTGCTCCTTCTACACATGCCTTAAGTGTGGGTACTTATAATCATCATTTACCTCCTTTGATGCATGATTTTTATATGCTCACAAATCAATACGTGGAAAAACCATTAAATAATTCCTTGTTCAACAGTCATTACAACCATTCATTACTTGTCAATATTTAAACAAAAGCACTAAAACTTAACTAGATATGCATAATAAAAATAGAGCAATCATATGATCATAAGGAATTACACCATCCAAATCATTTTGGTGTCATTGATCTAATAAATAATCAAGTAACTAGTCACCTCTACTTGGCCATCAATTGACCTATCCATCTTGTGTGGTTTTGTCTATACTGACCTAACCACAGCTAAAATGTGAAAACCCCAAATTTTCGCAAAAAATTAAAATTTTTAATGTAACATAAACTATTTATAGTCGCAGTTGGATAATTGCTAGCAGCTAACGGAAATAATGGAATGGTTAACAAAAGTAACCATAACTTAAACACATATAGATTAATACTATTTTAATTTCGATATGTGCTATAAATAATCTCCATTCAGTTATTTCTAGTTGTACTAAAGGTTTGATTTGTCAAGTAGGTGAGAAGTTACTTTCTAACTGGGGCTTACTTAGCGATTGCTAACGTACCTGGATTTCTCGATCTTACAGGATTGACATGTAAATTTTGAACCAGTAAGAGTTTATTAAGGCGTTAAACCAGATATACTTATTTTAGCATAATATATTGCTACAGTAAAAGTTTTCTTAGAAGAATTCAAGGTACTACAAGGTAAAGTAACGTTTCTTTTACTTGTTTTACAAATGTGATAGTACTTAAAATTCATGTCGTAAAGGTCATTAACTTTGCCCTACTGTTTTTCTTTTATATGAATGACTGCTACGTTAGATAAAACTTCTTTCTATCTTTACTCTAAGCTATTTCCAGTTCTTGTTAGAGATCAAGATTTAGTATATCAATACTCTTATTAAAATAAAAGTTTATTGCTGTTGCTATTTATAAAATGTACAATACTGCTTATAAGTATGGAAACAGACCTAAGGCCTTTCAAGAAACAAGCTTATACAGAACTCTTAGCTTTACCTTTTATTAAGCTCCAGTAGAGGATGTTTATCAACTTATTAATGCATTGTTTTTATAAATGATCAATTGCATAAATATCGACAAGTTCTGATTTCTATCTCCAAACTTCTTCATGAAATAAGTAATGTGACGAAATTACATCACCCTATTATTTATTTGTAATAACAAATGACACTATACTTTTTCTTGGATAGTTCTACTATCCTTTAGTACCAAGTCTAAACTAACCTTGGTTTGAATTCATTTGGGGCATTGTATACATTTGGAGACCAAACTATTACAACTTCCATGAAGTTTACCTTACTCTTAGTACTATAGGCTTCATACAACAATAAGAATTTATTCTAGAGTGTAATTACTTTTTATATCCATAATATTGATTTACAACTAGATTCTTACTATTAGTCTTTACATTCAACTCGTTCTAATATCACTGTCTTGTTATATAATGTATGAATAATTGATTATTATTGGAACTTATTACCTTAAGATCAAGGGCATACACCCTAATATGGATCTTTCCATAGTTGTTATACCTCCATCAAAAGGTTTCATTGTTTACCTATGTCAAATATTAAGAATACAAACGAAGGTTCCAAGGTTTAATATATAAGGTTTACCAATACCATGAAAACCTCGTTCTTTATCATAGTTTGATTTTATGATTTATCAATGAAATGATACGTTTGACTTTGTAGATGACATTATCATTATAGTCATTGTTCAAATTATTAACAATAATTTTTTGTCCCGACAATTACAGTGATAACTATATTGTTCGACCCACTTTAGACTAAATGAGTTAGTGGGCACATGGAACATCCACCACCATGCATTGCATGACTTATAAGCTCACCACACAACCCTACTTCTTATTTTCCATCGAGGGTTTTGGTCTCTGCACTGTTGGGTTCATTGCGGCCACGAGGGCTCGCTGGTGCTTGTCTCCAGATCCATTGTTTGTATATCATGAAGTGTTGCCACTCTAGTGTATGGGTTACGAAGTTCACAGCTCGCATTATGTTTTTCTTCCTGCATACAATACTTTGTTGTGTGTGAGGGTAGTGTATCCCTGTCAGTAATTTTCAGTGTTGTTTTCTCTTGTGGCCATTTCCAAGGATTACTCTTGTTTCCATCAGCAGTGTAGCATGTACTGTAAGATCTATCAACTCTTTTATTAGTGAACATGAGGGTTTGGGATGTTAGTTGTTCTGCTCGTGGTGTGGGCTCAAATCCTCCTCGGCTTCCAAGTCTTTCGATTCCATGTAAATAAAATCGTCTTGTAAATGTTATAAGCTTTTAAATAAATTATAGTTATAGTTATAAACTCGGTTTCTAACAAAGATTTGGTATTGACTTGCAGGTGATGGATCACCTCTTCGTTTGGAAGAATCTTCTCCACGTTTGGATTGGCATCTAGTCTACGGGTAAGCCCGAGTTATAAAGTGGCACTTCCTTCTTGTACAGACTTAGGGAAAATGATTTCAGTTGGAGGAAGTTACGACCTCAGTTTCCCTAGTCTTGGGATGTTTGGTCTTCATTTTTTAAGATTTTTGTTTTGTTATTAACCCTTGCATATAGCAGGGTGACTCCGGCTTCAATGTCGTGATCTGTATATGCTCTTTTTTTTACTTATAAAGATTATACAGTAATATAGGTTTTGATATAATGAATGTTAGTTTTTTTTTTAAAACCCATGCCACGATGTTGGGTACACCGGCCCTGAGCTGGGTATTGTAATCTGGTTAAGTTTGTAGCCTTACGGCCTATCAATGTAATACATTGGTTTTTTTTTATAAAGGTTTTACTTCGAGCTCTATCTCATTTTTACAGTAAACTTATATATTGTAACTCTGTGTATATTAGGGTTTGTCCTATCTGACTGTTAATGAAGAACATTCTATCTAAATATCCTTTGTTGGTATACATTGTTATTATAAGGAATATAACTTATTCGTAGTGTGTAATTTATAATATTAATCTTACTTGTTTAGAAAACACAAGCTAGGGTTTTTCTTGAAGTGAAACCCTTGTTAAGTTCTTCAGTTAATTAATGATTAGGTTCTATTACTTGTTATTTTGGTCAAATTAATATTATAGGAGTGATGTGCAAAAGTACCCTTGTTCTAGAAAGGACTGTGACAGTTTACAGTAGACTCAATGCTTATATATATATTATTATCCAAGTAAATGGTTTGCAACTTAGAAGTTTTATTTATAATAGATTAATAACTTGGTTAGGTTTTCGACCCTGAAGTTTATATTTATAGGTATAAGCCTATCTAATATTTATAAATAGTTTTTACATAGATATTATTTAGTTCTATACTAGTTATTAATTATATTTTCATTGTTTTTATTTAGTAAACTGTCTAGTAGACTTTACTCAGAGTTTTTGAAATGATATAGCATAAATTATGTAACTCAGTTTACTCTTTTTAATCTAAGTAATTTTAAATTTAATCCTTTTTAGTTTATAATAAATATTAGTCCTACATTTAGTTGATAATGTTTAGAAGATAAACTATGTGAACTGTAGTTGTTTATTTACTTAATTGTATGTAAACATTGTGACTCTACTGTGATTTTTCTGCTGCATTTCATTCAGTTACTAAGTGAAAACAAAAGGATATAAACCTATCTTAACACAGTTTAACCTCCATAGCATTTTGACTTGAATAAAATTACTCTATTGTCTGTAAATACACAATCTTATCTACTAAGATATTCTATTATCTTCTTAAAATTTCTACCTATGCTTGAGTACTGCTATTTCTTTTTCCAATATGTTTACATAAATAAGCTTGTTAAAACAATAAACATAAACAATCAGATCACTGTTCTGTTTAATAATAACCTACATACTGAAATAAATTACTCTGTTAACTAGAAAATACAGAACCATACCTATTATATTCAATCTCTTAACATTTTATTTCATCTACTGTAAATATTCTATCTATGCTGGAGTACGGCCTGGCCCTTCTAGGTGTCGAAAAAAACAGACTAGAAATTATTTTCCATTCTAACACATTAAAACAAAATAATGTAGAACCTAATTAGGATAGACGACAACAGCATTAGGAGGTTGTTCATCCCTACCAATCTCCTGGAGAGCGCTCAAACAACGCTTCCTTAGCACTCCCGAGCATGTTCCTGGTCTTCTTGGTTGAGAACTGGTGGAGCATGCAAACAGTAGACTAGTCCAACAACTCAGTAAAACACCCTGCACTCAGCAGTAAGATCTTTTAGCTTAAAAGCTGCACTAGATCACTCAGCAGTTATCCCCTCAAACTGTTTCCACAATTCCCTTCCATTGAGTTTCTCTGAAGTACATTCACCTGAATGATCACTTATCTTGAATGAGCATTCTCAACTCTCTTCAATGGGAATTTTTATAAAGATTGCCTAGGTCTTTTGGGTTAGTTGTCATTAATTGAGCCACCTGCTTTGATTCCACTTTCTTGGGGAATCATGACCCCAAATGTAGGGAGGTTTCCACCTGCAATGGTTGGAAGTGGTTTGAGGATGCTGCCACATGTTAGTTTGCTCTCCACACAGTCTCCACCAATTTGACCAGTAAACACTCTTTTAACAGCTCTCATAAGTTGTTGTCTCCTCCTTTATTTATTTATAATTAAAATATTCAGAATCACATTAAATATCCTTGACTCTGCTAAGTCATCAATTACAACTTAGCATAAAATTTAACATATTGTCCTCAAATAATAACAAATAATATAACATTGTTTTTGGAAAATTGGGGCATGTGACATACACACCCCCTTAAAGTATAACATCATCCTCGATGTTATTTATTATTCATCCTCAGAATTCCCCTGGAACATAATTGGATGTGCATCTCACATATTACTTTCCAATTCCCAGGTGGCTTCTTCTGGACTAAGGTGCTTCCATTGCACCTTCACCTGACCAATGGTGAAGTTCCGAAGTGTGATCTCCCTCCGCCCGAGGACACAGTCCGGTTCCACCAGAAAATCTCCTTCTAGTTCCACCTGTACATCATTCCAGTTAACAACATGAGTAGCATCATGAACATATTTCTTTAATACAAAAATGTGCAAAACATTATGTATTCTTAAATTTGGTGGTAATGCTAATTGATAAGCTACTTGTCCAATACTGGACAATATTTCAAATAAACCACAGTAACGAGGTGCTAGTTTTGCACAACTTCCCAATCTTAGAGAGATCTTTTTAGGCCTCACCTTAATGAACACATGTTCACCTACCTGAAACTCCTTTGGAGTTCTTTTAAGGTTTGCTTGACTTTTCTGTCGATCCTGCGCAATTTTCAGATTACTTTGTACATGCTTAACAATTTCTTCCATTTCCTTTAATAGTTCAGGGCCTAATACTAATCTATCCACTGGATTACTCCAGGAGATGGGAGTATTACATTTCCTTCCATACAATATTTTGAAAGGACTAAATCTGGGTGACGTTTGATAATTATTATTATAAGAAAATTCTACCAGATGCAAATAATCCTCCCATTTACCTAGCTGGTCTTTCACATACATTCTTAATTAATTTTCCAGTACTTGGTTTACTCTTTCAGTCTGTCCATTTGTTTGAAGATGGAATGAAGTACTAAAATTTAATGTAGTGTTTAATCCTTTAAACAAGGATTTCCAAAAGTTACCTGTAAATTTAGGATCTCTATATGAGATTATAGCTTTCGATATTCCATGCAGTCTGAAAATTTGCTTTAAAAAGATATCAGCTATGTTCGCAGATTTATACTTAGTTTTAACAGGTATAAAGTGAGCTGCTTTACTTAATTTATCGACCACTACCATGATAGAATCATTTAAATTTTAATTTTTAGGTATTCCAGTAATAAAATCGAGACTAATTATCTCCCATTTCCAGCTAGGAATGGGCAACGACTGAAGTAATCCAGCTAGGCGTTGATGGCCAAAAATATTATTTTCTTAACATGGTTATAGTTCTTTGATAACCTAGATGACCTGAGTATTATGGAGTTTTATGGATTTCATCCAAAATTAATAATTTAGCTTTAGGTACATTTGGTACATATATTCTGTCTTTATACAGTAAAAATTCTTTTGCATTCAAACTATACCCGTTACTTAAAATTTATTTTGGATTTTGTTTTGTTTTATCTTGTAAGTTTTGGTAAATTTCATCTTGTTCTATCCCTGCTTTAAGTTGTTCATCCAGATATGTTGTATAAGTACTGATAACTGTTGTGAAGTTCATCCTTGCATTCCTACTTAATGCATCAACAACTTTATTTTCTTTACCTTTAATGTGCTGAATTTCGAAATCATACTTAGTTAGAAAAGCTAGCCACCTAGCTTGTTTGGAATTTAGATTAGGCTGATCTAACAGATACTTTAGTCCTTTATTATCAGTCATTAAAATAAATTTTCTGCCAATTAGGTGATGACGTCACATCTTTAGAGCATGTATAACAGCAGCTAATTCTAGATCATAAGTTGCATAATTATTTTCATGAATTTTTAATTTTCTAGACTCATAGGCAATAACATGCCCTTCTTCAGTCAGAACACCACCTAAACCATCATTGCAAGCGTCAACACACACTACAAATTCTTTATTTGGATCAGTTATTCTTAAAATAAGTGCGCTGGTTAATAAAGTTTTTAACTTTTAAAGCTATCCTCACATTTCTGATTCCAATCAAATTTATTTCCTTTCTTATGCAAAGAAGTTATCGGATTCACGATTCTCGAAAAACCTTCAATGAACCTCTGGTAATAACCGGTAATTCCCATGAAGGATAGAACATTAGTTACATCCTTAGGAACTGGCCAATCTTCGATCGCCTTTATCTTTTCAGGATCTACCGAAATCCCTTCCTTAGTCACCACATGACCTAAGTATTGAATTTTATCTTTGAAGAAATCGCATTTACTAAAATTTACAAAGAGTTGATGATCTTGTAGCTCTTGCAAAAAAAAAATTAAATGTTCTTTATGTTCTTCTTTAGTTTTTTAACAGATTAAGATGTCGTCGATAAACATGACCACAAACATATCTAGATACTTATGCATAACATTGTTTATTAAACACATAAAAACAACTAGGACATTAGTAAGCCCAAATGGCATGATGACAAACTTGTAATGGCCATATCGAGTTCTAAAAGTTGTTTTAAAGATGTCTTCATCTTTAATCCTAACTTGATGATATCCAGACCTTAAATAAATTTTTGAGAACACCGTGGCTCCACGTAGTTGATAAAATAGATCATATATGCAAGGCAACGGGTATCTATTTTTAATAGTCATCTTATTCAACTAATGGTAATCTATGCAAAGTCATATGGTTCCGTCCTTTTTCTTAACGAAGATGACAGGTGCCCCCCAGGGAGACACACTAGGTCGAATATACTTTTTGTCAATAAGTTCTTTTAATTGTGACTTTAGTTCATTCAGTTCTAGTATGTTCATTCGATAAGGGGTGTTTGAGCTGGGTACTGCACCAGGTTCTAGCTCAATGGTAAAATCTAGTTCCCTTTTTGGAGGTAGTCCTAGAATTTCTTTCGGAAATACATCAACATATTCTCTTAAAACTGGTATATCCTCCAATTTTAATTTGTATCTCTTATTTAGATTTTCCTCATCAGTTATTGTTACTGCATAAGCTTTACAACCATTCCCAACAACTCTCTTAACCTACAGAGCAGAAATCTGCCTTATGGTTGTTTTTCTAGGGATCCCCTTTACACTTATTAGTTTTCCATCATTATTTATACACGTAAAGGTTTTATCATAACAATTTAAAATTACCCTATGTTTTTCTAACCACTCCATACCGATGAGTAAGTCATAAGAACCAATAGGTAATACATTAAGCTTTACAACAATTTCAAATTGATCCATAACTACTGCACATTCTTTTACAAAACAAGTTACCTTCCTTTTAGCACCAGTGGCTAACTGCACCAACCAAGAATTTTCAAAATTTTCAACAGGCAAGTTACATTTTTCTACCATTTTAGGTGAAATATAACTGAGACTAGCTCCTGGATCAATTAAAATAGCTATAGGGGTTTGGTTTATCATTCCTTCTACTTCCACCATAAAAGTTTGATATTTTGCTTGTTGATTCTCCAAGGCTGCATTGATTCTGGGCATATTCCTCACTAAATCTTTGACAGTCATCTCCTCCTGTATAGTATGGATATTACTGACAGTCGTTTTTCGATTAGGACAGACTAAGGCATAATGTGGGCCATTACACTCCCAACACTTTATAGGTTCTTTGCGTTCAAATTTCTTTGTGTAATTACCGTTTTTATTAGCAAACTCTTTACCCTTGGAATTATTCTGATTGCTTTGTGAATTATTCTTATTCCCTTGGAAATTCTTGTTAGCAAAATTTATGGCCTTATTGTTTTTAGAATTCCTGTTGGGCACAAATTCTTTCTTCTTTTGGTCATAATGGTTATTATTCTTCTTGGCCTTCCAGTTGGCCATGTTTTCCTTCTTTCGGTTCTGTTCATAACAGAAGTTGGCTTTCCTCATAGCTTCTTCAATTGTTTTTGGATTGTCATACTCAATCCTGTCCTTAATATGATAAGGTAGACAGCTAAGGAATCATTGTATCTTTGGTTTTTCATCCACAAGGTATGGTACATACCTATGCAGACTTAAAAAATTGCTGATTAGATCTTTCATAGTCATTGAACCTAATTTAAGCTCATAGAATTCTTTTGCTCTCTTGTCATAGTACTGCTCAAACATAAATTTATTTTTAAAGTACCTTTTAAAGGTACTCCAATTTATGTTCTTCTCTTTTATTCCCTTCACTCTCTTCAAGTCCTTCCACCAAATATTAGCCTTCCCTGAGAGATTGTAGATAGCCATTCTAGCCTTTAATTGGTTAGAATAGTTATAAATATGGAAGTAATTCTTCATCCCAGATAACCAGGATTCTGCTTCCTCCCCTTTCTCAGTCTCTACATTGAATGTTGGTGGTTTAATCTTTTTAAATTCCCCAGAAATTTCCTTATAGGGTTTATATTTTCTCTTTTTAGTATAATGATTGTCATCACTACTATCACTAGAGGAATGAAAATTACGTTGATCACCAAATACTTCTGAGGATGAGTTGCTTTCATTTTTAGTCTGTTTAATCTTTTTATATTTTTGTTGATGACTTGTATCTTCTGATTTATCTCTTTCACCCCTACCCTCAGTTTGAAACCTTTATGTTAGGATCTGATTCAGCTCCTCCTGAGCCCTCAGAATCCTTTCATTCTCTCGTTTAACAGATTCCATTTCACATTTCAAGTCTTTTACTATCTGTAAAAGTTTTGAGGAATTAGTGGTTAGATCTTCTTGTATCGGGTCTCTTGGTAAGTTTTTTGGTTCAGTAAATGGAGATTCCTCTTCCACATATTCCTCCAGCCTTTCCATACCTGTTGTTAAACTTCATAAACAAATTTCTCTCTTGAATAACATTTAAAAGAAAATAACATCAGTAAAATAATTTAAGTTCACTGTTTCACAGAAAGCAAGTTGGGCTTAATCAAGGCCTAGTGTTTGAACCTTGTGCTCTGATACCACATGTTAAAACCCCAAATTTTCACAAAAAATTAAAATTTTTAATGTAGCATAAACAGTTTATTGTCTCAGTTGGATAACTGCTAGCAGCTAACGGAAAGAATGGAACAGTTAACAAAAGTAACCATAACTTAAACACATATAGGTTAATACTATTTTAATTCCAATATGTGCTATAAATAATCTGCATTCAGTTATTTCTAGTTGTACTAATGGTTTGATTTGTCAAATAGGTGAGAAATTACTTTCTAACTGGGCCTTACTTAGCGATTTCTAACGTACCTAGATTTCTGGATCTTACAGGCTTGACAGGTAAATTTTCAACCAGTAAGAGTTTATTAAGGCATTAATCCAGATATACTTCTTTTAGCATAATATACTGCTTGGGTAAAAGTTCGCTTAGAAGAATTCAAGGTACTACAAGGTAAAGTAACGTTTCTTTTAATTGTTTTACAAAGGTGATAGTACTTAAAATTCATGTTGTAAAGGTCATTAACTTTGCCCTACTGTTTTCCTTTTATCAGAATGACTGCTACGTTAGATAAAAATTCTTTCTGTATTTACTCTAAGCTATTTCCAGTTCTTATTAGAGCTCAAGATTTAGTATATCAATACTCTTATTAAAATAAAAGTTTATTGTTGTTGCTATTTATAAAATGTACAATACTGCTTATAAGTACGGAAACAGACCTAAGGCCTTTTAAGAAAAAAGCTTATACAGAACTCTTATCTTTACCTTTTATTAATCTCCAGTAGAGGAAGTTTATCAGCTTATTAATGCATTGTTTTTATAAATGATCAATTGCATAAATATTGACAAGTTGTGATTTCTAACAAAGATTCGGTATTCACTTGCAGGTGATGGATCACCTCTTCGTTTGGAAGAATCTTCTCCACGTTTGGATTGGCATCTAGTCTATGGGTAAGCCCCGGTTACAAAGTGGCACTCCCTGCTTGTACAGACTTAGGGGAAAATGATTTTAGTTGGAGGAAGTTACGACCTTAGTTTCCCTAGTCTTGGGATGTTTGGTCTTCATTTTTTAAGATTTTTTTTTTCGTTATTAACCCTTACATATAGCAGGGTGACTCCGGATTCAATGCTGTGATTTGTATATGCTCGTTTCTTGACTTATAAATATTATATAGTAATGTAGGTTTTGATATGATGAATGTTAGTTTTGTTTTTAATAACCCATGCCACGATCCTGGGTACACCGGCCCTGAGTTGGGTATTGTAATCTAGTTAAGTTTGTAGCCTTACATCTTGTCAATGTAATACATTGGTTTAAAAAAAAAAGTTTTACCTTAAGCTCTGTCTCGTTTTTACAGTAAACTTTTATATTGTAACTCTGTGTATATTAGGGTTTGTCCTATCCGACTGTTAATGAAGAACATTCTGTCTAAATATCCTTTGTTAGTATACATTGTTATTATAAGGACTGTAACTTGTTCTTAGTGTGTAATTTATAATATTAATCTTACTTGTTTGGAAAATACAAGCTAGGGTTTTTCCTGAAGTGAAACCCTTGTTAAGTTCTTCAGTTAATTAATGATTAGGTTCTATTACTTGTTATTTTGGTTAAATTAATATTATAGGTGTGATGTGCAAAAGTACCCTTGTTCCGAAAAGGACTGTGACAGTTTACAGTAGACTCAATGCTTATATATATATATTATTATCCAAGTAAATGGTTTTCAACTTAGAAGTTTTATTTATAATAGATTAATAACTTGGGTAGGGTTTTGACCCTGAAGTTTATATTTACAGGTATAAGCATGTCTAATATTTATAAATAGTTTTTACATAATATTTAGTTTTATACTAGTTATTAATTATATTTTCATTGTTTTTATTTAGTAAACTGTCTAGTAGACTTTACTCAGAGTTTTTGAAATGATATGGCATACATTCTATAACTCAGTTTACTCTTTTTAATCTAATTACTTTTAAATTTAATCCTATTTAGTTTATAATAAATATTAGTCCTAGATTTAGTTGATAATGTTTAGAAGATAAACTATGTGAGTTGTAGTTGTTTATTTACTTAACTGTTTGTAAACATTGGGACTCTAATGTGATTTTTATGATGTATTTCATTCAGTTACTAAGTGAAAACAGAAGAATATAAACCTATCTTAACACAGTTTAACCTCCATAACATTTTGACTTTGAATCAAATTACTCTACTGTCTGTAAATACACAATCTTATCTACTAAGATATTCCCTTATTTTCTTAAACATTCTACCTATGCTTGAGTACTGCTATTTCTTTTCCAATATGTTTACATAAATAAGCTTGTTAAAACAATAAACATAAACAATCAGATCACTGTTCTTTTTAATAATAACCTACATACTGAAATAAATTACTCTGTTAACTACAAAATGCAGAACCATAACTATTATATTCAATCTCTTAACATTTTCTTTCATCTACTGTAAATATTCTATTTGTGCTGGAGTACGGCTTGGTCCTTCCAGGTGTGAAAAAACATAGACTAGAAATTATTTTCCATTCTAACATATTAAAACAAAATAATGTAGAACCTGATTAGGATAGACGACAACAACGTTAGGAGGCCGTTCCTCCCTACCAATCTCCTGGAGAGCGCTCAAACAACGCTTCCTTAGGACCCCCGAGCCTGTTCTTGGTCTTCTTGGCTGAGAATTGGTGGAGCATCCAAACAGTAGACTGGTCCAATAACTCAGTAAAACACCCTGCACTTAGCAGTAAGATCTTTCAACTTAAAAGTTGCACTATATCACTCAGCAATTATCCCCTCAAACTCTTTCCACAATTCCCTTCCATTGAATTTCTCTGAAGTACATCCACCTGAATGATCACTTCTCTAGAATGAGTAGCCTTAGCTCTCTTCAATGGGATTTTTTATAAAGATTGCCTAGATCTCTTGGGTCAATTATCATTAATTGAGCCACCTGCTATGATTCCACTTTCTTGGGGAATCATTACCCCAAATGTAGGGAGGTTGCCACCTGCAATAGTTAGAAGTGGTTTGAGGATGTTGCCACATGTCAGTTTTCTCTCCACCTAGTCTCCTCCACCAATTTTACCAGTAAACACTCTTTTAACAGCTCTCCTAAGCTGTTGTCTCCTCCTTTATTTATTTATAATTAAAATATTCAGAATTACATTAGTTATCCTTGACTCTGTTGAGTCATCAATTACAACTTAGCATAAAATTTAACATATTGTCCTAAAATAATAACAAATAATATAACATTGTTTTTGCAAAATTGGGGCATGTGACATAAAACCTATAAGAGGAAGTGTTGACTGCATTGAAATAATGAGGATGAAAAACCCATCAATTTTTTTGATTATATTTATGATAGATCAGAGAGAATGTCTATTAAACAATTGCATATTGTCTTTAAGCACCTTTGTTGTTAGATACAAGAGAACGCTGATGCAATAGAGAACATAGATAAACTATATGAACTTTTCATGTGCCCAACGCATTAATAACAAGACATAAACACTTCCATGCATACAATAGTGAATTCCTGCATCATAAGATGCTTCCAATGTATCATAATAGAGATTTTCCTTCAATGGTAATTGATCTGGTACATTGAATTCTTCACCATGCATAACTAATGCGCCTTGTATTTCATATTTGACATTAACTAAGGATTAACTAACTATAGAGTGAACTCAACATCTAACTGGATGTATGATCACTTAGTTAACATTATAACTTAAGTTTCATGGTAAGTTTAACTCAAGTGTCGTCATGCAAACACTTTATTAACTCAAGTGTCATCTTTTAATTAACTTAAGTGTCATCTTTTAGTTTAACTAAAGTAAAAATACTTTAGTTAACTAGTCCTTCATTATTGACACTTAGTTAACTATTATTAACTAAATCATGTTGGTTGATTTACTTTGGAGTAATCATTGTGAGTTATTTAATCAACTGAAGCACACATTGTAACTTTAACTAAAGCTTACAATTCCGAGTTCACTTAGTCATTCACTTAGGCAATTCAAATTCTCTTTTCTCTATGCATTATCTCTTTATTTTTTATCTTATTGCATGGTCTATGTGTTAACTTTATTTATGTATCATATCACATTATACTCAAAATAATTGTCACATAGAATGATCATATTATATTACTCTCGAACCATATATCATATGCTAAAGTAATTCACTCTAGAGGTAGCTAATATATAAAGGAGACTTAATAGAAATCGGTGTTTGTGGTTAGTATTAGTACATCATAGAACATTTATGCTTCAACATGCAAAGAATTTCATCTTTATAGCTAGAGGCCCACCCCATGAGTACCTACTATAACCGTAGTACCACATGGGAATCATCACCTCTATAACTGGAGGTCCACCCCATAGGTACACTAGAGGTCCATATGAGAATCATGACTTGATATACTCACATGTACAAGGCCTTGTACTGCAAGAATTCACAACATAATCACTTTGATAAATCAAATCATTCACCTCAACACATGAGGAATAACCTTTATAACTAAAGGATTAGTCTTCCTTAGGTCCAACCTAAGAATCTACTCTGAGTTACTGAGTCCAACTCAGTCTTCTCTACCTCAACACATGAGGCCCAATCCTGGATGCACAAGAGTGGCTTGGAGAAATGACTCATGATGTTGTACATTTAATACTCCCTCTCAGCAAGGGAGGCATTCTCTGCCATGCCAAGCTTGTATCATAAGTATATGTAGTATCATTGTACCTTTCTAGACCATGTATCAAATGAAGTGATACTTCATTTCTATGTGTTTTGACTTATCATAAAACACGGTGTTTTCATAAATTTTGATGCAAATTTTATTATCACACCTAATAATTGTAGGCTCATGTCTTTCACCGAACAACCATGCAATCATCTTTCTCATCCATATTGCTTCTCTACACGAAGTACTAGAAGTAATGTACTCTTCCTCTATGGTACTCTAGGAAACTAAGCTTTCTTCTTGCTAGATTAAGAAATTATAGTAGAATCCAAGCTATAACAATAGCTTGAAGTGCTCTTACAATCCACAATGTTTCTATCCCAATCAGAGTCAGCATAACTAAGTAATAGCACCCCTCTACTATAGGAATACCCGAGTCCGTAAGAAATTGTACCTCATAGGTTCCTCAACACATGCTTAGCAACAAGGTAGTGTCTATGTCTCAGATCATACATAAACTGACTCAGAAAGCTAATCACATAACAAATATCTAGCCTTGATTGTATCAAGTACATCAACAAGCCAATCAATTGTCTATACAAAGTGGGGTCAGCTGGATTTGATCTTGTATCAGATTCATGAAGTTTCCTCAAATTGGAAACCATTAGATTACTCATGGATTTGCAATATAACATGCCAAACATGTGCAATTTGTAAACAATGTGATTCCTTGATGATAGGTAATAACTCCCGATTCAATTCTATTCATGGCTAATGCATTCATTTATACATTACATGTGGTGGTTGAGCTTCATCAGCCTTTTCACCTTCCTATGTAACTGTTCAGCTTCCTACATAACTATTTATTTTCTTTATTTATTTACAATATATAATCCCGATGGATTATATTCTAACAATCCCCCTCTTAATCCGAAGGGGTGTTCGTAAGTCCGAGCATGTTTCTGAATCTTTCAAACTTTTCTCGTCCAAGCGCTTTGGTGAAGATGTCTGCAATTTGATCATTTGTGGAACAATGTCGAAGATGGACTGTCTTGGCCTCTACATGATGTCGAATCAAATGATACTTTGTGTTGATGTGTTTGGTTCGATCATGGAATCTAGGATTCTTAGCCAGCTTGATCGCAGAAGTATTGTTGATCAATAATGGTGTGGAGTCCTCTTGTTTCTCTTGCAAATCTTCAAGTATCTTCCTGAGCCATACTATTTCTTTCGTTGCTTCAGCTGCAGCCACATATTCTGCTTCTGTTGTTGAATCTTCCGGAACTGACTGTTTGCGTGATCTCCATGAGACAGCTGCTGATCCAAGACTCATAGTGTATCCAAAAGTTGATACTCCTGTCTCCTTATCGCCATCAAAATCTAAGTCTGAGTACCCAAAACATTTGAAGTCATCCACTTTAGAGTACTTGAGTCCAACGTCTTGAGTCCCCTTCAAGTATCTTAGAACTCTTTTTGCAGCTGACCAGTGTCCTTCACAAGGTTTATGCATGAACCTTGAAAGTATGCCAACAACATAAGAAATATCTGGTCTAGTTGTTGTAAGGTAGATAAGGCTTCCTACAAGTTGTCGATACTTGGTCGCATCCTCAAATTCTTTTCCTTCGCTTGATGTGAGCTTCATTTTCTGTTCCATTGGAGTAGATATAGGGTTGCATTCTATCATGTAAAAATTTTTTAGTAGTTCTCCAACATATTTTTTCTGAGATAGGAAAATATACTTAGGATGTTGAGTGACTTCAATTCCTAAGTAATAGTGGAGATGTCCCATATCTATCATTTCAAACATCTTTTTCAAATCTTTCTTTATGGATGCTATATAGCTCTCATTGTTCCTTGTCATCAAAAGATCATCTACGTACACCACAAGATACACAACAGATCTTCCAACTTTCTTTATAAACAGTGTTGCATCATCAAGATCAAAATGTTTGAAATTTAACTTCAAAATATGCTCCGTTA
>LPNX010267445.1:351550-401756 GCA_001517045.1 Pseudotsuga menziesii | reverse complement strand
TCATTTTTATTAGTCTCAAGAAAAATGACATCTCTGGAAATAACAAATTTCTTGTTTACCTCATCATACAGACGGTATGCCTTGGAGTATTCTTCGTACACCAGGAAAATGCATTTTCTGCTTCAAGCACCAAGCTTGTTTCTTTGCTCCTTTGGAATCAAGGCATAACAGGTGGAACCAAAAACTCTGAGATGCCTGACTGAAGGGAGATGGCCAAACCACATTTCATGTGGAGTCTTGTTATCAAATGCATTTGAGGGACTTCTGTTTCTCAAATATGCTGCACATTTTACTGCATCACCCCAAAACATTAGTTTTACATTCTTGAAAAACATCATTGAGCAAACCATATTCATTATGGTTCTGTTCATTCTTTCTGCTACACCGTTTTGTTGAGGATTGTAGGGAACTATAGTCTAATGTGCAATTCCATGTTGGCGAAGATAATCTTCAAAAGCATTTGAAGTGTATTCTTTCCCATTATCAGTACGGAGTGTACCGATTTTTTATTGTGCTTGTTTTTCTATCAATACATGAAAGTCTTTGAATGTTTGAAATGCTTCTAATTTTGTCTTTAAACAGTAAATCCAACACATACTTGAGTAGTCATCAACAAATGTCATAAAATACTTATTCCGATTTGCTGAAGGAGTTGGCATTGGGCCACATAAATTAGAATGTACTAATTCTAATTTCCTACTTGCTCTGAAATTAGATTCATGGAATGGCAGCTTACTATGTTTCCCTAATATACATGCATCACATTTGTTCTTCTCTTTGGGAATGGTGGGCAAACCAAATACACCATTCTTTCTCAACAAACGAAGACTGTTATAATTTAGATGACCAAATCTTGCATGCCACAATGAACTAGATGACAAATTACCTTCTCCATGCTAAGAGAGGTAGGCATAGTTCTGAACTCTTGCAGATGAACCCTTTAGCTTCAGCAGCTTCCCATCTTCGTATCCAGTCATGATGACTTGGTTGTCAGAGGACTTTCTTATTTCTACGATTCCATCAAACATGTGGATGGAATGGCCTTGCTATCGAATCTCCACCATGGACAACAGGCTTCTCTGCAACTCTGGAAGATAAAGAACATTCTTCAACAAGAAATTAGGGAATCCAGGCATCTTCAGCCGAATGGTGCCCATTCCCTTTGGTTTAATACTTGACTTATCTGTAAAGTAAACTATGCCATCTATTGTTTCATTGAGTTCTTCAAAACAATCTTTTCTAAATGTCATGTGTGTTGTTGCACCAGTATCAAGCAGCCAACAATCTTTGTAAGATGAAAGTGAAGTCATTTCATTAATTCCAAGATTACAATGTGCAACAATACAATGAGTAGAATCAGAAGATTTACTAGCATCTTGATTTTTACTGTCATCTTTCTTCTGGTTATGCTTGTCTTTGATGGAGTCCCATGAAGCCCAACACTGATCTGATGTGTGTCGAGTCTTTCCACAACGCTTGCACTGCAAATCTGATCTTTTTCTGGAGTTGTTTCTGCCTCCTCTACCTCTGAAGTTTCTTCTTCCTCTGCCTCTCATGCTGCAATCTCCCTTGGAAGGGTCTTTGGACCGATTCTTTGTTTTCTGAACAAAGTCAAGGGATTCTTCAACATGCTCGCTTGATTTATTGATCTTTCTAGACCATTTTGGATATGTTTCCTTTCCAGTGAGGACATCACCAACAATAAATGCAAAATTGTGCATCTTCAATCTGGAACTTGCAACTTACAGAATATTTCTAAAAAGATATGGGATGTAGGTTTAGATTCCTGCTCCTTTACAAATTACAATATGATTCTGCAACTTATACAAATAATTTTGCAGCTTAAAAATAATTCAATAGCTCTATATCATTGATGATCTACCTCAACTGCTCTATATCATTTGTTCTAGAGTGTTATTATATAAATATTACATTTAAAATCTTCACAATAATACAACAACAAAGTCTCTTGTGACAGACTTGTAGTAGCACTCACACAAATGGGTTCTCAACACTTTTACACTGAACTGAGAAAATGTTCGAAACTCTCGCCTGAGGGCAGAACAGAGAAAACGCTCGCCTGTAAAAAACAAGGAAAAAATCCTGCCACGCTCGCTTGAAGGAAGTATTGATATCAATGTCCTTCTAGGGGATGGAGACTGGACAAAAATGCCTCTTGAAACTTTGAAAATTACGACCCGATAACACGCTCGCCTCCACGCTCTTGAATGGAGTCACTCAGTCTTCAACGCATATAACTGAGGTCGCAGCACTCCATGCAGCTCCTTGAATTAGTACTCCATGCATCTTTTCAACGCAAGGTATACGCACACAGTAAATATCAGTCTCCAACGCAAGGTATATACATGCATTCATGGGACTCCACACACAGCATTCACAGCTCCACGTAATATGAGAGCACAGCTCCACGCACAGCATTCACGGGCCTCCATGCAGTATGAGAGCACAACTCCACGTTCTTAGCTTCAACAACAGTCAACGATTTCTCTTTATTTGTTGGGAAACGATGGAATCCTTATCCACATGGGTGAATAGATATAACAGCACAGACTGCCTTCAAACAAAAAAACATGCACAACATACAGGCCTGCTTAGGGCTTCACGCAGCATATATACAGCTCTAATACGCAAACTCATTCTCCACGTAGCATATAAACATCTCATACAACAGACTCACTCTATTCAGGCTCATACATTAGCCATATCACCTCTTTTACTGCATATGAAAAACATTCACAAACTTTCCAGTTAAACTTCCACGCAAATAGCTAGGGTAGAGATTAGGGTTTGTGTATTCCCAAAACGCATTATCTCCAATGCAGGCAGGCAGCTAGCTCAACGCAGCTATTTCCAACGCAGGATATCTCCAACGCAGGATGCATTCCACGCTCAATATCAGTCTTCAATACACACAGTCCACGCTCAATATATGTAGGATATATATCAGTCTTCAATACCCACAGTATATCAGTCAGCCTTCACAAGGAATTCGTAGGTCGCAGCACAGGTCGCGGCTTCACAAGGAATTCGTAGCATATCACGTGGTCGTGGACAGTCTTCAGAAATCGCAGCATCTCACAAGGAATTCATAGCAATTAATACACTCATCAAGAATTAGGTCAAGCAACAAAAGATATCAACGCATATAGCAAGAGATATCAACGCAGTCACACGCAATATTATTTCTCCAATACTACAGTCTTCAAATTATAAACTCCCTCATGAAATCGCAGCTCTGATAAGTATTACAACTCCCTCATGAAATCGCAGCATCTCACAATGTCAAACACACCAATCTTCACGGAGTATGAGAAATTTTGCAGACGGTCCTCAAAGAACTTGCAGCAACAACAATATGGAAGAGGAGGAGGGCGACTCATTCAGCTCAAGAAATTAGGGTTGAGAAGAGAGCAGTCTGGAAAATGAGGCAAATGAGAAGAGAATAACGCATACAAATGAATGCGCATAGGCTGGCAAAGAGAAACGCATGCAAATGGCAGACTAACGGAGCAGGCAGTCTGGAAATGGACTTGAAAGCAGAACGCCAGGACTGAAATGCAGCAGGCAGGAGTTATGGCAAATAGCCAAGCTCTGATACCATTGATAGGTAATAACTCCCGATTCAATTCTATTCATGGATAATGCATTCATTTATACATTACATGTGGTGGTTGAGCTTCATCAGCCTTTTCACCTTCCTATGTAACTGTTCAGCTTCCTACATAACTATTTATTTTCTTTATTTATTTACAATATATAATCTCGACGCATTATATTCTAACACTTGAGACAAAATTATCTCATCATTTCTCTTCCAAATCTCAAGTCCTAGAAATTAGTGCATAAGACCTAAGTTCTTCATCTCAAACTCGGATGTGAGCTCCCTCTTGAACCAAGAAATCATTTTTTCCTCTCCATTAAGGAATAAATCATCAACATATAGAGCCAATATCAACATTTGGTTCTCCACTAATTTGAAGTAAAAATTCAGATCAGCTTCACTCCTAGAGAATCCTAGTCTCTGAAGATAGTTGTCTATTATGGCATACCAAGCTTGGGGAGCTTTCTTAAGTCCATACAAGGATTTCTTAAACTTGCACACATGAGACTCCTTCCCATGAATCATAAACACCTCAGGATGCTCAATATAAACCTCTGCCTCAACCTCACCATTGAGGAAGTCTATCTTCACATCCATCTGGTGAAGTTTCCATTCTAAAATAGATGCAAGTGGGATCACAACTTGAATTGTGGTATCCCTAGCCACATGAGTGAATGCCTCCTTATATTTAATGCCCTCCTTTTGAGAGAAACCTCGGGAAAGAAACCTAGATTTATAATTATCCACACTGTCATCTGCACCATGCTTTAAGTTGTAAATCCATATGGAAGTAAATATGTAATTCCCATTAGGTTCAGGAATAAACTCCCAAACATTTTTCTTCAATATTGGCTGATATTCCTCAACCATTGCAACTTTCCAAACGTGTTACTTTGCGGATTCTTCATAGGATGAAGGCTCAGAGACACTGATCTGACTCATTTGTGTAACATAAACTGAATATATGTCAACTTTATTTCTCTCTCTAGAAGATCCCACTAGCGCTCCATGCTTCTCTGCATATTTCAGTATATCTCAGCAGCATAATGAGGTAGACAAATATTGATCATGCAACATGGCTTTTGCAACCTCATATACAATTTTATTCTTTCTCTTGGCAACCCCATTTTGTTGGGGGTTGTATGGAACTATCAATTGTTTACAAATTCATGCATCACTACAAAGCATCACTACAAAAATCATTAAAATCACGAGAATCAAATTCACCTCCATTATCAGACATTAAGACATGGATGTGCCTCCCTTTCTTATTCCCTACTAAATCTTTAAATTCCTGAAACTTGCTAAAGGTTTCACTCTTAGTCTTAAGGAATTAAATGCATGAGTGTCTAGAGAAGATATCAATAAACAATACATAATATAAGTAGCCAATCGGGGAAGGGGATAACATGGGACCACATATGTCAAAGTTTATTAAATCTAAATTACTTTAGATCTACTATGATTACTAGAGAAACTATTTTTAACATTCTTCCCAAGTGCACAACCCCGACATACACTATCATGTTGAAAATTAAATACTAGCATACATTTCACCATCGTTATAATCCTGGTAGTTCTTTGTAGTAGAGGTGGTCGAGCCTCCTCTTCTATAGCTCGCATGGAATGATAGTGTGATGTACCATATCTTGAATGTAATTCCCAAGGACCTTGTAGAGTCCTCCCTCTCGAACTCCAATCACTGCAACAACTTCAAGTATTTTTTTATTCATCCATAGTAATGCTTGATTATCCATGAAGATAACTCTGAATCCATTATCTTCAAGAACCGATACTGATAACAAGTTCTTATTCAATCCCGGGACATAAATAATTTCCTCCACATGTGATATATCTTCTTAACTCAACTAGAAGGAGGTAGATCTAACTCCTTGGATCGAATATGTTGAGATGTCCCTCAAATATACCATGCATGTAAACCTTTTCTCCTTTAGGTCAGATCTTGCACCCTTGTATATTGACATATGACTAAATGCACCATTGTTGATAAACCATGTTTCTTCACTTGTGATTATGCATACACACAGTTCCGAGACAAGGTAATACTCCCTCCTTATCTCCTTCTCCTCAGGTGCATTCTTTTGAGGTGTTTCATCTTCTACTATGGTAGAGGCATGCAACCTTTTTTTACCATTCTTCCTTGTTCTGCACTCCCTTGCATAATGGCCCTTCCTTTGAAACTTGTAGCACTAAACCTTTGAGTTGTCAAAATATTAATTGAAATCCTTCTTCTTTGTATGAAAGAACTTCTTTGGAGCAAAAGGTTTCCTCCCTTTATTCATTCTTATCGTGAGGGAAATATTTTATTCCTTGGTGCACAATGACCTTCTCTAGATATGCTCCTCCTCTTGGAGGCACTCATTCCACAACCTCTCTAAGTTAGGTTGTATCTCTTGGACATTTACCACATGCAATAATGTCTCCCATGAGGATGGGAGACCATCAATGGTCATTCGAAGAAGGTCATCTTCATTTACTGTAACTCCAATATCGACAAGATAATCTCTCACCTATGAGATCTTGGTGAAGAATGATGACGCAATATCATCCTTCTCCATATTTACGTTCTATATCTTATTCTTCAAATCCATAATTTTGCTCAGGGCCTTCTTCTCATATAGGTTCATCAATGTATAAAAACATTCCTTAGTTGTCTTCAACGAAGTGATCACGGACATCAGATTGTCCTTAACCGAGTCATATATGATCCTTTTGGCCTTTGCTTGATTCTTCGTGAATTTAACTTACCTTGCATTGGTTGTAGGATCCTCCACCACTGTGGAAACATATATATCAAGGTCATGTTCCTCAAGAATGTTCAATACTCCTCCCTTCAATTTGTTGAAATTAGAATAACCCTCAAGATGGTCTTTCGGTCAAACAGAGATCGATGTCATGGCTCTCAAAAAAATTTCTCAACTCCTCAAGATATACATAGGCTTCTAGTTTTATTCACAACTCATCTCCTTCATGTCCTGAGCTCTGATATCATGTTAATGTTTTTAGAAAATATGAAGAGATTTGAACTCAAAAGTTTAACTGCATCATAACTGAACACTAGAATCAATAGAACATTCAATCACACAAATCATTCATCCACAACACAATATGTACCTTGGGAAAACCCTCAAAGTAATGAGGATGAAAAAATCAACAATTCTTCAGAGTATAATTATGATATATCGAAGAGAATGTCTTTTACATAATTGCAGGTTGTCTTTCAGCACCCCTAGTGCTAGATACAAGAGAATGTTGATGCAATAGAGAACATATATAAACTATATGAACTTGCCATGTGCTGAACACGTTCATAAAAACCCATAAACATTTCCATGCATACAATAGTGAATGCTTGCAACATAGGATGCTTCCAATGCATCACAATAGCGAATTTCCTTCAATGGTAATTGATCCGGTACATTGAATTCTTCACCATGCATAACTAATGCACCTTGTATTTCATCTTTTACATTAATTGAGGCTTAATTGACTCCAGGGTGAACTCAAAATCTAACTAGATGTATGATCACTTAGTTAACATGCTAACTTAAGTGTCATGGTGCTTTAACTCAAGTGTCGTCAAGCAAACACTTGATTAACTGAAGTGTCTTCTTTTGATTAACTTAAGTGTTGTCTTTTAGTTTAACTAAAGTATCAATACTTTATTTAACTAATCCTTCATTATCAAAACTTAGTTAACTATTATTAACCGAACCATGATGATAGATTTACTTTGGAGTAATCATTGTGAGTTCTTTAATCAACTGAAGCAGTCCTTCATTATTAACACTTAGTCAACTATTATTAACTGGATCATGCTAATTGATTTACTTTGTAGTATTCAATATGAGTTATTTAGTCAATAGAAGCACACATTGTAACTTTAACTAAAGCTTACAATTTTGAGTTCACTTAGTCATTCACTTAGGCAATTCAAATTTTCTTTTTTCATGCATTATATCTCTATATTTTATCTTACTGCATGGTCTACGTGTTAACTTTATTTATCTATCATATCACATTATACTCAGAATAATTGTCACATGTTATGATCATATTATATTACTCTCAGACCATATAGTCATATGCTAAAGTAATTCACTCTAGAGGTAGATAATATCTAAAGGAGACTTAATAGCAATCGATGACAATGGTTAGTAATACATCACATAACATTTATGCTTCAACATGCAAAGAGTTTCACCTCTATACTGGAGACCTACCCCATCGGTACGTATTATAACGGGAGGTCCACATGAGAATAATCACCTTTATAATTGAAGCTCCACCCCATAGGTACCTACTATAATTGGAGGTCCATATGAGAATCATGACTCGATATACTCACAAGTCCGAAGCCTTGTACTATAAGACTTTAAAACATCATCGCTTTAATAAATCAAAACATTCACCTCAACACATGAGGAATAACCTTTATAACTAAAGGATTAGTCTTCCTTAGGTCCAACCTAAGAATCTACTCCAAGTTACTGAGTCCAACTCAGTCTTCTCTACCTCAACACATGAGGCCTAATCCCGACTACACAAGATTGTCTTGGAGAAATGACTCATGATGTTGTACATTTAACACATACGCCTAGGAGAGCGTTCCCAACACAGTCCTCTCATGACTTTGAGTTTCAGAGGATAAACGATGGGAAATTCCTCCACCCCCCTGATATCACTAAGGTCAACACCCTTCATCAAATGTGTTGTGCAAGCACTATTCTAAGAGTCATGTTATCGAACAATCATTATGGGAAAGTTGTGGTTCCTTTCAAGACTCACACTCACCCACAAGTCATAGCAATATTGGAATTCATGAAATCATAAGAAAAACTGATATCACATCATTATCTTCTTAGTGTACCAGATGTATCTTGTGCCCCATGGCACTTTAGGAGTTTGGTTATCTCGTAGTCAATCAACATGTGTGTTGGTTCACCACTATAAATCTCATGTGTCTAAACATTTCAAACTCTTTCATATGGTAATCTATTTGCTAAAATGACATTTTAAATCAGCATGTAATTCCCTTTGTAGCAAATATCATAATTGTTCTATAACCAAAGTACAAACTAAACTGACATGAAAATACCGATATTACACATTTAATTTTCATGTTCAAATGAAATCACATATTCATCACCATTAATATAATAAAATGACAAATGTCATTTACTATACACACATAGGAAAAGTCCATATGTTCACATAACAACAGTCTTAACCATTCTAGGTCCAAGAAATTATAATACACAATTAAAATCTTAAGCTAATTCACATTAGATTTTTAATTACCGAATGTCAAAATATAGGGAGTTACAATTTTCATAAACCCTAAATCAAGAGTATAATGTTACATTAAACCCTAGGTTTATAAATTCTCAACCTTTAATCAAGTGCTTATAAACCCTGACAATGAATGATCTTAAAATGTTTAGTTGAGAGCTTATAAGCCCTTCACGAGTGTTCTTTAACTGTTTCTCAAGGTTTTTTTAACCCCATTTAATGGTCTAATATCAACCAAGTGTCTATAGGCCAACCCAACTACCTCCCAACTATTTTTCCAAAAAAATTAAGAAATTTCAACTTGCAAAAGCTCAAAACTCTTTTTTTTGCATAATTTCTAATTTTCAAGAAATGTCAATTTCCAAGAGGCCCAAACTCTACAATTACTGTAGAGAGAAAAATATATACTTTAAAACCATGCTTAAAAGAGGATGCCAAATGACCATATCTACTATAAATTTTCCCATTACATAAAATAGGATGCAAATACAGGCATTATAGGCTTGCATTATAGCAGTGAAAAAAGGATGCCACATAAAGCATATTTTTTAATCCTAAAATTTTGAGGAATTTTTATAAAAGGAATAAATATGAAGTACATGTATATTTAAAAAAAGCTACATGACTATATTATTATTGTAATAGTGTCTATACCATGTTGACCTTGCCATCTCATTGCAACTCTTAGTTTGGATTTTGACCAAGTCACAATCTCAATAGTCTACAAGTTTCTTCACCACTAGGGTGACGGTTTTCTTAGAAAGGGTTTTAAGAAGATTTGAAAGTTCTAACTCTAAATAAAAGACAATGTTTCAATATTGGAAATGAATTAGTGCCAAAGATTCGACAATTTGCTTAATTGGTTGGTTTTAGTTAACAAGTTGTTTTTAGGTCAAAGGTTAGGGGTTCAATTCCTTGTTAGGGTTAGGGTTATTTTACTGGGGTAATTGATTCTTTGAAGTATTTAATGTCACAGGATGAGGTCCCTTCAGGTGGGTTCCTAATCATTTTTGGTTAAAAAAATGTATTAGTGTCAACATAATTTTGCAAACCATTGTTGAACCACCATTATATTTCATCGAAGGTTTTTACACATTACACAAAGTGAGAGAAATTTCCTTAAGTGATATGGATTGATTATGGTTATGTTAGTTTCCACACATATTGTTGTGATTCCAATTATAAGATTTCATGGCCTTACATAGTTCTAGACAGTGTTGAAGTATTATTGGGTCAAAACTAAGGAGGTTGATTTGGCAAGTAATGGTATAGTGTTTAAAGCAACGAAATGTGGTAATTTATAATGGAAAAAGTCATAGTTTCCAGATAATTTTGAAATACTTCAAACTTGAGAATTTTGAAATGCTTCAAACCTTGCAAAGTAGCCTCTACATAAAACCTTTCGGCTCCATCGTCCCCTCTAACATAATCAAGTTTACCATATAATCGTGAAAATAAACTTGCATACGGCCATGTGCATGCAAAACCCACTCAAATTAACCCAGGCTCTCTACACCATTCTTTAATCCAAACAACAATCTAGTCCATGTGGTGTGATTGTGTCTCTATGTGAATGATTAAACCCTAAATAGTAATTACCATTTCACACTTTATGTACGATGTTAAATGGTTTGGTTTTTACCTAGTCTCACAAGTGTTAAATAAAAATTTATCTTCTAAAAAATTTTGAAATCTTAATTTTACCTACCAATTAAGAAATGAAGAGTACATATAAATCTTTTTAAAGAAGAGTGATTTTTAAAATAACTCCTTCTTTGTTGGATAATATCCATGAGTTAGATACATATTAAGAAAATTTTAGTACTACAAATTTTATTCTATATTATTAAATTCTCCATTAGAGGAAATTTCAACTCAAAATGGGCCTCCTAAAAATAAAATAAAAATTATTAATTTTGGAGGAAGAAAAAAAAAACTATTTTTTTATTCGTATTTTCGACATATCTCTCTATGATTTTACTCAAATTTCGATCAGGAGAGCTCGTTGGATGCAAAATTAAATTTCGCATCCAACCAGTACACACTCGACATACTTTTGATGGACCTCGCTACCCCAAAAACAAGAAATACCTTAAAAATGTGACAATGACATCATCATCACGTTTTTTAGGTATTTCTTGTTTTTGGGTAGTGGGGTCCATAAAAAATATACCAAGTGGGTACATGTTGGATGCGGAATTTAATTTTGCATCTAGGGAGCTCTCTTGATCGAAATTTGAGTAAAAACACACGGAGATATGTCGAAAATACGAACAAAAAAATTAGTTTTTTTTATGATACCTATCACCAAATTTATATTAAAAATTGTTTAAGACCTATACGATATTTCAAAGTTAAATCAATTTCATTGGCTAACACATGATGACATGGAATTTGAATTATGGTTAAAAGGCCCATTTTGAGTTGAAATTTCCTCTAATGTTTAATGGTAATTGAAAAATTCATTGCTGTAAAAATTTAGTTGGTGAAGAATTTAGGTTTTGTTTGATTTGAAACATTTTAAAATATTTGGTTGCTTAGGAATTCCAAAGAATGATTATGACTTGTACTTAGGTACAACATATTTTTTACAAAAAATAAATAAGAATGGTCAACATTTCTACCTAAGTTTATTAATTCTTCAACAAAACATGTTGTATTAATAGTTGTTCATTGAATCGAGTTGTGTTTTTTTCCAATTTCTTTGAGTCAATTTCATGAAACTTCTCATTGCATTCACCATATAATAAATAATAAAAAATAAATATATTACAAAATCCAGTTATGTTTTTTTTCAATTTCTTTGAGTCAATTTCATGAAACTTCTCATTGCATGCACCATATAATAAATAATAAAAAGTCAATATATTACATATTAACAAGGCCTAACTGTTTTTTTATAATGGCATCACATGAAGGAAGTTAATCTCCTACTAAACAATTAAAAAAACTAAATCTATGTTAACATTATAAAAATTCATATGGTAAAGGTGAATAGTTTGTCTTTTATATCTGTCTCTTTTGGTTGCAATGCCATTTTTCTAAAATATTCATGTCCATGCTACTTTATATGTTACTTTTTTTTTAATAGAAAAAAAAACAACTTGATATTCAAAGGCAAATCAAACTTCCAACTTATTTTTCAGATCATCTACTGAAAGAGAAAACATGAATTGCAAAAAAAAAACCTATAACTTAACAGAGAAGCAGAAAATAGAGCAATTTTTTATAATGTAACCCTTTCTCAAAAACAATTTGATAGTAAGTCTCAATACAATAGAGACAAAACTGACCATAGTAGCTGAGATTTCAAAATAACAAAAAACCAAAACAATAATGATCTTAAAAAGAATCCATTTAAACTTGGTAGAGCTCCATTGATATGGAGTTGATCAATAATATGTTACTATATAACATGTTAGTAACTTTATATGTTAATATTAACATGCTTTGTAATATTTAGTGCACACATTCTCTTTCTTTTATCAAAGGACAATGAGAACTCTTGAGTTTGTAGATAATACAAGCCTATTTTTTAATCAAAGCGCACGCCTTGAACTCTTGAGTTTGTAGATAAAACTAACACAAGCATTTATATCGATTGAGGTTTGAAAATTTGTTAAAGATGCAAATATCAAGGATATTATATGATTATATTATTTTGGAAAAAGGTTTTGTTATGAAGGTGATTGAATGTCAAGATAAGAGAGGTTTATAGATTTACCTATATTTAATGTTGCTAAGTTTTTTACTCCTTGTCATTATTATGAAAAAATTGAAGATAAAGACTCACCCATTGTGTATACTGATAAATGCTTGGGTGAAATGAATGAAATTGGTTGTACTATTTATAAATCATACCAAAAAATGCACATGTTTCAATGATCCTATTTATGGTTTGGAGACTTTCCCTCTTTGATGCAATTATGGCAAGTTATTCTTATTATTCTAGCAAGAAGTGTGAAAGATGATTCTCAAAATTAAACATGATAAACAAGAGCCACGAGCTGGCAATGTCCTCGACATTGCACTTGCATTGGCTAGAGATTTGCAATTGATAGGGGTTTTATTTGCTAGGAGCAATGCTAATCAATTTGATATTAACATTTAGTAAAAAGAAATAGTGTTTTGAAACACTATTCAACTATTTTATGGTTTAAGTATTAATTTTCAAGTTTTATTGATTTTAATTACTATTGTTAATTCAAAGACCAAGAAGGCTTTAAGACTTTGATAAATTAAAATTACACTTGCACTTTGATAAATTGAAATTTTATAAATTTGCTAATAATAGATGCAAGTATGCAATGAATGTAAAAAGGACAACGATTAAATACATAACTTTTGAAAATATGCAAGTTAGTTGTTCAGGTAAATCATCATAGATTTAAATATGGTTTTCTAAAATCGAAGGACATTGCATTACATTTGTGTCTTATAGTTCTTGTTTTATATGTAATTAAATAAACAATTAGTAAAAGATTGAATTCACTCCCATTGTATATATTAATATCATTGTCAAATAGGAAAGAAAGTTTAATAATAAAAGTTTCAAACCATATTAAAAAAAATCCAAAAAAAACTTTACATTACCAAAAAAAATTGGCCATATTAAATACTTTTTACTATCACATACTCTTTTCAACCTTTTTACTTTCCATATCACGGGACTCAATGTAAATGGTTTAAATGTGAATTCAAAATGACAAAGTCAATAACAATTAAACATAAGAAACCAAAACAAAAGACAACCACTCATTGCCATAATAACATGTGACATGTAGTATTTTGTGCAGTTTACTTGTGGTCTATCATAAGTTAAGTAGTTGTGCTAGTTAATAAACTTGGTATTATCTCTTTTGACATGGTATATTTGTTCTTATAGACATGCAATTATTGACGAACTATCTATTTGTTCCTATCAACATATAATTAAATTTGAAACTAGTGATTATAGTATTGTTTATTTCCAATTCAACCATTTGAAGACCAAACCCAAAACAATATTATGGGCATTCACAACAATCAAGATAAAGATAGCCACCCAAAACATCAATGTGTACATTCACCAAATATTGACCTCTTTTGAATACCCAACTTTTTTCAATGATTTCAAGACCCATGAAAGGTAGCAAATCCAAAGAGAAGCTCACCTATATCATAATTATATATAACATTACACTATAAACATATAGTGTATAGCCTAACTCAATGCGGTCAAAAAGTGTTTCTTATGCATATGGTAGGCATGAAACAGTGGAAGCAGTGTTAGAAATTTCACTGGAATTTTATTTGTTATACTATTTTTTTTACGTTTTGAAGTTTAACATTTTTTTTCACTAAATATTTTTTTCTAAATATCTATCTGTCAATAATAATGTTTTTCTTAAATATGTACCAATACATGTCAGTAATAACTTTGTTGTCGTGGAGACTTGAATATATATAATTCACTAATTACCTAAAAAGCCCGCAAATGTGGAGTATGGACCCAACCGTAACAATCCTGGAGCATGTGATTGAAAACCCCAATGATGCTAGTATGCTTGAATTTTTGTAAAATGAAGGAGTGTGAGCAGTGGCCTACCAATCGTTGAAGTCTGGACTCTGGAGATTTCAAATTGTATATTGTATGCGGGGTGGGTCATGCTATCTTGATTCTCACCAATAATCTAATTTAGTCTTCAAAGTTCAAATGATAGTTCATTTGAATTTGCATTCATGGTTCTCATTTATGAATTATGGTGATGGTGCAAGTTGGATATTGATGATTGGACAATGGAGTTTGGCCATCCTATAATATAGAATAACCAAGTTGGACTATCAATGAATTATGATGCTATCAACACTAAGGCCCACCCGACGCTACCCCACACTCTAGCCTAACTCCTACCTCCCGGCTTCAATCCCTAGCCCTCCTCTAATACTCTTAGACCCAGTCTGATATTACTAATATCACGAGGTTTGAAAAAAATATACCATCAGAACCACGTTTTACGAAAATATGCAACCGTCTCACAAAACGGTTTTGTCTATTTTTACCAGTATTTGTATTACTAATAAAGGTTTTGAAAAAAATGTAAACCATCAAAACCACGTTTTAGAAAATATTCAACCGTCTCACAAAACGGTTTTGACGGTTTTGTCTATTTTTTTATACCAGTATTTGACGGTAAAATATATTCAAAAGGTTTTGTAAAAAGTATTTAATGGTAAAAATGTTAGAAATAGGTAGCCTATCAAATTCCAACTCTGCGTGGAAGGATGGCATAGACCAAACAACAAGGATGGCATAGACCAAGTGTTGTTCAGGAATAAACACCCTTGTAACCTAGGGTCTGGGGTTACCAACGTACTTCTAAAACTTGCAGAAAATCATCTTTAAAGTACAGAAAGGAAATAGGAAGATATGTTGGACTCACCTGATTATCAATGGTTGATCCAAACTTTATCTTCTCCTGCTCTGCTTCTCTCCAAAGCTTTCAGGGATGCGCCTCCTTCACCTGCAAAGAGCAAATTCTCCAAGTACAAACTTATACATGTATATATGACAGGTTAGATAAACAATATATAAAGTGCTTAATCAAATATATTCATCAACCATGATACATGAAAGAGACTCAACACAAAGTTGGAAGAAGAATTCTCTTTATTAACAATTAGAGAATGAGATAAGTGTACAACCCAACACCTAAGACAAGGAATCCTCTGCAACCAAAGGACTCTGATTTCTGCTGCTCCAAAGACTTCTGAAGATATACCACCAGCATAAATTTTCTCTCCAAGATTCATTCTTTTAATGCCGAATGGATGTGTATGCGACTATTTATACTGGCAACCGGTGTATGACATGTGAGTTGCTTTAAGGGAAACCTGCGTAAATATCTGTACGAAGGTTGCAATGAGCATAGTTGCATACAATACATGGGCTGTCAAAGAATATAGTCGTGTATGTACGCGAGTTTCAATGGACATAGTCGCGTATGTCAATCCACACATAGAAACGTAAAGTTGCAATGATCTGGGAGGATCTAAAAAGGCCAATTTTAAAAATCATCATATTGCAACAAAAATAGTACCATGTCAAAGATCTCTCCAATCCAATTCCAACGGTGCAAATGGTGTGTCAAACGGACTCCAGATGCAAAAGATATTGCGTTTTGAAGTTTGGCCCCAACAGGGAAAATTTTGGCTGAAGTGCCTCGTGGCACTCCCTCAAGCTGCCACGTGGTAGTAAAAAAGTGCGATGTAATGACATGGCATGATAATGTGTCATGATTATGTGGCATGATGATGTGGCATGCTGACATGGCATGATGATGTGGCATGATGACATGGCATGCTAAATGGAATGATGATGTGGTATGATGACATGGCATGCTGATGTGGCATGATGACATGGCATGGTGACATGGCATGATGAAGTGGCATGATGACTAGCATGCATGCATTTGTGCTTGAAATGATTTTTAGGACATTCATGCATTTACTCATGAGAAATTGTAAAATGATTAATATTTGAAGTGAGTGGAAAAATTACTTACATATTATTCATTTATTTTATTCCTTGAGTTGTTATGAAATTAATGCATGGTTGTAACCAAAAACAAACATGCCATATTTGTAAAGAAGTTGTAACAAGTTGGTTTATGGTTGAAAAACCAACATGCTATTTAAAAAAGGGATTTTGTTATGTAATGGATTATTGTTGGATTTTGTAAATGTCATTATGGGGAAGTAACTAAATGTGAAAACCCATGGGCATGTGGGCATGAACCATATTTTTGGTTTATGTTCTTAAAATCCAAACCAATTTGTAACTAATCCCAATTTGGAGAATCACATGTATCATGCCACCAAGAGTAGCTTCTCCTATTTAAGCACTTGTCATGTGCATTTGAAGGGAGCTCAAGTTTGGAGAGATGTAGCCCATAGAGGAAGCAAGCATCTGAGAGGCCCCATTGGGGGTCTCCATTGGAGAAGCTCATGGAGAAGCTCCAACCTTGTAGTTCCAGCTCAGAGAGCAAGCATGGTCCCATCATGTCTGAAGGTGATCCAGCGTAGGAGACAAATAAGCAGAGTCAGTTCGAGGAGGCAACATTTCAATTTGCATTTGAAGGCAAGTAGCGACCATCTACACTCTCATCCCGAAGGAAAAAGGTGAAGGGATTGGTTGGTAAGAGTGTGACTTTGGTTTTATTGATGCACTTGTCATGCAAACATATTATTGGAGAGTGGAACCTACATTAATGCTTTTTATAGCTCGACGTTTCAATCTCTCTCTAAGATCATCATCAGGAGTGCTTGCTCAAGACAATTTTAGAGGTCAAAGATCAGCTTAAATATGGTTCAGTTCAGTTTCTCGGCGAGGGTAAGGTTTACCTAAACCTAGTCGACATGTTGGAAAGAGTGCGATTTGCAACATTATGCAAGTCTTTGATCTGCTCGAGGTTCATGGCTCGTAGAGTCAGTTGAAAGAGTGTGATTGGATACATTGGGAAAATATCTTCATGTCCAAGTTTGGCAACTTCTCGAGACAAAGGAGGCAGGCATTTACTTGCTTGATTTCTGCAGTCTTCGATTGAGTCCTATAGCTTGTGCACTTATGTGACCCATCAGAGGCAGTTATGGTGTGGCAGTAGAGATGAACAGATGATGAAGAATCTACAGGTGAATCCGGTGTGATGTATCTTATGTATTTGTGCATCTTTGCAATGGATTGGTCACTCTATTTTGGAGTAGGCCCGGAGACATAGCCAGGAGATCTAGTGAACTCCGTAATCAAATCATGTCCCTAATGTGCTTGAATGATTTTTCATTTTCATGTGGATGATTCTATGTTACACACTTATATTATGCTCATGTTCACTTGCACTAACGTCAGAAAACGATCCTATTGGTCCCGATTGTTTCGAGCCGGTTCGATGACTTTTCGGGCTCGCCCCCGGGATCAGATCAGTTGGAGAGTGAATGCATCTTGTGTCATGCCCATCTATAGTGTTTAGGCAACCTTCAATCCAAAAGTGTCCTTTTGTGTACCAACATATGAAGTGTCAGCACTCGGATGTAGAAGTGCCATTTGGGTTGATAACAGATGCCCCCTAATGTGTGAGGTCAAAGGGAAGCGATGGCCGAAATACATTATAACCATTATCTTTGGAGAACTCAGAAGTCCAATGAAGCAGAGGTAGTACTTGAAACAAATACATAATAATGTCATATACAAAGTCATATCTGAGGATGTTATGTTCAATATACTGGAACACTACCTCCTTTACAATATTTGAGTACATCATATAGTACGGGTACTAGACCACGTATATTACAAAGGTGGAGCGAAGCCACAATATACAATAATGATGAGTCTTCAAAGATCTGGAAGCTGTGTAAATAGGTACAACATAGTCTTGCGAAACTTAGTCTATAGATAGGAAACTAAGGTCTTCATAAACAAACCCAAAGAACCTGTACAATCCAATCCATGTGAATAGATGTTATTGAAGTCGAACATGGAGCGGATTCAACATTTTTTCAATAAATAGGTGATAATTAACAACTGAAGCAAATGAGTTCACCCATAATGAAATTGAATCCTGAGCTACGATCGTCAAAAACTCTAGGTCTTCATCGTCAGAAAGTGCTGATGCGGAACCATACTGTGATAAGGAAGGAAATAGATCCTCCAATGGATCACTAGAGTGACTAGGAACTGGGTAAAGGAAGGGAGACACAAGTGATAACAGATACGAAAATGATGGGATCAGGATATCGATCAGACATTGAGTTGAGTCCTTGAATAGTGAGCACGACACAGAGATGACCCAAGGCAACTTTTAACTTTATAGATATAACAACTAGACTTATATGTCATGTAGGAGACATGATCACATTCCCTAGGTAAAACTGACAAGAGGAGGAGTAAAAAACTTGAAGTAATAGCTGAACCAAAAGTGAACACTGAGACATGAGTATCGAAAGAAGCAGAGGGTGCTATGTTCAAGGATGACATGATGCCACTAACTGAAAACCAAAAGAAAACTTCTTCCTTACCTTCCCTGTTAAATTTTAACGAGTCCGGGAAAGTCAACTTAGATCTCTCTTCATTTTTTAACAAGCTTGAAGAGAAGAGGGAATAATGCTTGATAGTTTCACTGGTTCGTGGATTTTATGAGCCCGAACTAGTACATGCTCAGTTGGTGTTTTCACATTTAAAGAGTCTGAAAACTCCAAAGAAGACTCCAGGGGGGTCCTTTTTCATCCAATTTAGTCTCTTGAGCCCGGAAAAGTATAAAACATACCACAAAAGAAATCTCTTAACTTTCGTAGAAGAAAAGGTGAACCTTTTTCATACTTAGGCAGGGAGGTCCGAAAAAGGTTAAATTACCACCTCCCCAATGCTCCTTCAAGAGCAGCATATATCTTGAGTTTTACGAGTGTGAAGGAAATCAAGATCACTCAGAAAGATCCATTTGAGTACAAGAAATGGGGCTTACAACAATAAACTCGATGCTTTGTTCTGTAGTGTTTAATGAGCATGACAAAGACATAAAGTACACTCGAAATCTTTTTCATGTTTTGGTCCAGAGCACAAAAAAGAGAAAACTAAGCTCATACTGGGGGGTTCCTTTTCCATAAGTTTAGTCCCTCAGGTCCGAAAAAGTGATAAAACTATGCCTGAGAACACTCTTCTCAATCCCAAATAAAAGAGAGTGTTCCTTTTTCGTATTATTCCACATGGTTTGAGAAAGAGATAACCTACCACCAATGTGGATGCCCATTCACATATTCTTAACAAGCCCAAACGAACAAGTTTACTCGACAGTCAAGTCTATTTTGAGGAGTCAGACCTGGGCCTAAAGAAACTTAATATCTTTCCCGTGAAGTTTTAACGAGTCTGGAAAAGTCAACTCGCGGCCTCCTTACTGTTTTTAACGAGCTCGAAGGAGAGTAGAAAGAATGCTCTAAATGCGAGGAAACGAGTGTCATAGGAAAGAAAAACTAGTTCCAAGTGCAAGGAACAAACCTATGCATAATGCAAGGAACATGAGCAGGATAAAGACACTCAGGGAATGTCTCCTCAAGGTAAAAGGTGTCAAGTTGCAAAGGTAAAAGGATACAAGGTTGGCGATGATGAGAATAAAGATGAGGGCTTAAACAATGAGCTATAAGCATGGAAGCTGGCATCAGGATCATAAGCACGAGCAGGGCACATGCAAATGCATTTAAAGCTTGAACAAGACAAGGCTAGTAAACAATTGTGAATCTAACTAAGAATCCTATCTCCAAGAAACAACAACATCAGGATCATATTCTAGAAAAAAAAAGATCCGATGCGGGTCACTTTGGCAGAAACACATGTGACTTTGCTATCTTCTATAAAAGGTAAAGTCAAGGTAGAATCAACGGAAGAAGATTCTATAGTACCAAGGCTCGAGGGTTTATAATCAGTAAGATCAACCTCATAAGGAAAGCAAAAATCAACAAGGGATATAGAGTCTACAGGAACAAACTCAGTATCATGGGAGTTGAAAAATTCATAAGAAAAAACAAACTCATCAGGATCACTAACTTGCTGTTCGAAGGGAGAGTCAAAGGACTCAACAAGACCAACATAAAAAGAAAGGTCAGGCTTACTAGGAAAATCAAGGTTAGACTTAGTCACAACTGAACCAACATCCAATAGAATATCAGACTGTATCAAAGACTCTAAGAAGACTTCATTCGGAGGAAGAAGATCATCTGAGATAGGACACATGTCTAAATTTTCAAATGGATTGATAGAGTGGAAAGCAGGCTCCACAATCTGTATAGGATGACCCACCTGTTCAACTGCTGGGACCAAGTCCCAAGAATGTAAGCATGAAAATAGAGGCTGCTTCTCAGTAGCAATTGAACTCAAAGGACATGAAGCCACATAGCTCATCTGTGGCGGGGTAGTGTCTATAGAAACACTAGGAATCAATAAAGGAAAGACTTGGTCTTTAGTTGGGTCAAGAGAGGGATCAAGAAAATCCAACTGATTAATAGTGACAATTTCTTCGCCATGATTAAAGTACATCACACGAAATAATGTTGACACCACAACTTGCATGGAATAGACATAATCACGTCCAAGGAGCATATTGAAGTCCAAGGGGTCTTCTATCACCATGAAGCCAACTAAGACGGTCTGCCCACCCAAAGTAACAGGTGTTTGAGCAAGAATTCCCAAGGCTATACAAGTTCTTCTATCAAACGCCAATAACTGACTAGCAGTCGACACAATGCTAGGAGATCCCATGCCTCGCCAAGCATGAGTAGAAAAAATACTAACTGAGGCTCCTTCATCAACAATACAATGAGCAATCATGTATGATTCAACTTTGACCTTTATCTGGAAAGGTGCATCAGAAGGAAGGTGCAGATCAACTAGGTTATCCCAATCAAAGGAAGCAATCCGAGAGCTTGGTGGGGGTTGATCCGAAATGGTTTCAGTGCCCCCTTGTTCAGTAAGTTCTGAACCGGCAGTGAAGAAAATATGACTAGCAGACACTTCACTCTCCAAAGAAAGAGTGGGATTGATCGACAATGGAATCGATTCAGCCGCTTCATGAAAGTCACTCTCCAAAGGGAGAGTGGGATTGACCAAAGACAGCATTGGTTCAATAACATTAGGATCACTCTTCGAAAGAAGAGTGGGATCGACCAAAGATGAGATTGGTTCGACCACTTGATCAACCAAAGGTTGAGTAGGTTGTTGAGAAACTATAGGTTTTTTAGGAGAAGGAAATTCTAGTCTTGGAACACACTCTTCCCACCTTTGCGATAGCAGGGCACTGGTGAGTAAGATGATCTCCCTCACATAGCTTACAAGGGAACTTAAGTTTGCACTTCAAATGACCAGTTTTCTCAACAGTGTCAACATGACTAGCAGTGGCTGATTGTTTTCTCTCAGCATGACCTACAAAGGCTGAGATTTTCCCCCCAGCATGAACTACAGAGGCTGGGTGACTGGGTCCAACCTGACTAAGAGAGGCTGGTTGTTGAGAGACTTCAGGATGTTCAAAAACGGGATGACCATGAAACCAAACTCTTTGCACCTCCACGAAAGAAGGACATTTATAAGTAAGGTGGTCTCCCTGACAAAGCTTACAAGGAAACTTGGGCTTGTGTTTTGAACGGTTAGTCTTTTCAATAGTGTCAACATGACTTGCAGTGGCTGACGGATTGTCTTTAGCATGAACCACAGAGGCTGAGACACTGCCCCCAACATGACTTGCAGAGGCTAAGAGACTGGGTCCAACATGACTTGCAGAGGTTGGAAAAGAACCACCAGCATGAACAACAGAGGTTGAATGGCTAGGATCAACATGCTTTGCGGCAGTTGAGTGTGCCCCCCCAGCATGAACTTCGGAAGCTGGGTGGATGGATCCAACATGACTTGTAGAGGTTGGATGGGGAGGTTCAACTTGAACATCAGAGGTTGAACGGGTGCCCTCGGCATGAACTACAGAGGCTGAGTGACTAGATCCAACATGACCTGGAAAGGTTGGAAGGATCCCACCAGCATGATCAATAGAGGATGGATGGTGAAGATCAACTTGACTTACAGAGGTGTTGCAGCTGCAACAATTTCCCAAAATTCTAAAAAAATTTAGGACCCTCCTTTGCTTGAATTAGTTTGATTTTCTTCTTGAAATTGGTCTAAGAACTTTCAGAAAGACTTTTCTTACGATTGGATTGAGCTACCCATTGGTTGTTTTTCTTCCTATGATGCCTGAAATAATCCACTTTTCGATCTAGCTTTATCGCTGCTCTTAAGCACATTTGAAGCGTGTTTAAATCGGAAGTTATATTGGTTTTAACCTTCCGCCATTGCGGATCGAATTTACTTCCAACTTCCGACCCTTTGGCTTGTTCACGTCGGAAGCTTTTTGATTCCGCATCGGAAGTGCTTATGTTCTTTCTTCCACCGTTGCGGGTGATTTCTTTCCTCCCGTCCCGATCGGAAGTTTTTGGGGTTTATCATGATTGTTTCTTTCGCCGTTGCGGACGGAAGTACCTTTTCTCCTTCCGATTGGAAAACCATCTGACGTCCGATTCTTAATCGCTACCCGATGTATAACCAGAGTGGAAGCTTTTACGATTTTTTCTTCCGCCGTTGCGGATGGTTTTAAGGTTTCACCTCCCGATTAGAAAACCTTCCGACGTCCGACCTGATGGTTCTTTTCTTTCCCTGCGTGGCTCCGCGGTTGGGTATACATTTTGACCATCCGCCGTTGCGGAAGGGGGGATGACTTCCAGCCCCGATGCTAAAATGCTTCAATGTTCGATTTCTTTTCTCCCTGCACGTGTGAGCGAATATATATATATATATGGGGGACGGTGTATTGTTTTCCATTGTTATTTTAATCGTCGAAGCACTGTCGCCGTCGAGCTGTCGTTTTCTTGAGCTAGTGAAGGACCCCGCTGTCGACGTACCTGCATCCAGGTGGCAATCGTGGGAGCTTGATAGTCGAATCCACTCATCCCCCCGTTGATTGAGTTGCACTTTTCCAGGTAGGCTTCTCGTCATTTTCCCTTTAAACTGTTAGTGGTTTTCTACGGTGGTTTTGTGTCCTCGACCGTTTTCTTCGTCCCTCTAGGTTATATGCCTATATAAGCAGGGTTTTTATCTTCTTTGACCATGGGGGGCAGTTTAATTTTCATAAGTAGCTTTGATTTTTCACATCACCGTTTGTTTTTCTACCTCGCGCATTGGGGTTGAAGCGTTTCGGTGCAGACGGCCGTTACGCCGTCTGCGCCAAACCACCCTGCATGGTCATGATAGGTATGAGGAAGGTCTGCCATGGACTGCTGTAGGAGTTTTGAGGTTGTTGATCCCTTGGTGCGTTACCCTTTTTTTTTTATATAAAAATCCCTAGCTACGTGGTTCCGCGCATCCTCGTTGAGCTTAGTTTCGAACCCGTGGCCTGCTGGGGGGAATATGTCTTTTCTATTGGTGTGTAGGCGTGGTGCCATTGCAAAAAATCTCATAGTTACCACTTTTGTTTCCCACACCTCTTAAGCCCCAGCCTGTGTTGCTCATGCCATCCTGCGCAGTCCATTTGGGCTCGGTCGTTTGAAACCCTAGCCGGTTAGAAGGAATATGCCACAGTTTTGGTTTGTTGGCTGGGAATCGCTTGGGTATTAGGAGCGTTTTTTGAAGCGAGATGACAATAATACCTACAGATAGTGAATTGGGTAGTCGGTTGAATGTAAATTTTTTCTCCCGCAAACCGCGTAAATCCTCGTTGTTCTTAGTCCTACCAGGCCATTTATTGTTAAAATGTTGTTATTATAAAACACAGGAAGCTCCCGCAATCATACTGCTACTTTCAATCATCTCTTTGTTGATATACATAGACTAAACCACTAAACACTGCCCATTGCATTTCAATGGTCCTGCTGGTTAAGGCATTCTAGACTGTACATGCATGCATTTGCTTCACCACTTACACAGACTAAACACTGAACACTGCACATTGCATATGGATGTAGATTATTTGCTGTCTAGAATATGGTTGTGGAATGGTTTAATGTCATACATCAATGTTGCATCATGCTAGATATAGATGAAGTCACTAAAACCTTGTGCATTTGGTTGTAATAACCCGGTTAGTCAGGCCAATTCAGGCTATGCAGGCTCTTATCTTAGCTTCATTTACTAGTTGTTGTTATGGTACACATAGGAAGAATAAAATGCTACACAATGTCTTGTAAATGTTTGAAATTTAAATTGCTTAATGCCACAATGTTATACATGGCAGGAAGAACTCACAATGTCCAAGAGACAAAAGAAGAAGGCCCCAGCGGTGGAAGAAGAGCCAGAAGTAGAAGTGGTAACAAAGACGGAATATATATATGAGGATACGAAGTGCACTTCAGGAATTGAACCCGAATATCAGTGGGGAGATATCTATAGACTAATCACCCAGAGAGAGGTGCCTGATATAGGGCTGGAAGAAGAACCCATCTACGCCAACATCGAAAGATCTGCACTAATGAAGGTCGCCACTAGGCCAGAGATCTTCCCATGTTCTGAAGTCATAGGATGGATTCTGCCTCGGGCAGATGTCTCAACGATGATCCTTGAAGATGTCAACAAACAGGGCTATGCTGCATATAGCCCTGGATATGTAGCCCTAGCTTACCACGTACCAGAAGCTGAAGTGTTTGTGTCTGACGACTGGTTAGATAACGTAAAGATGGATCTTATAGAAACTTTGAAAAGAATGATGTTGATCGGAAAGCATTTTAGAAATAGAGTAACAGGTGAATATGATACAGCTACTCTACGAGTTCCATACAGATTCATAGCTTTAATGCTCAACCGAATCTTTGGAAGAGCTCATGGCAGGCTCTTCAAGCTAGAATGGGTCCCAATCATCTTTCAAGTTGCCACCCAAGGGACGATTTTTAATTGGGCCAGCCTGGTCTCAAATAGTCTCTCTGCTTGTCTGGCTACAGCCCTAGGAGGAGAGGCCAAGAAAAGGTCTAAGTTTTACATGAGCTCAATCCTTATAGACTGCATATTGTGTCACCAGCCCTTCCCTAGTCTCAGATGCATCTGGGACAGGGAAAGAATGCATGTTTATGCTGCATATAAACCATTGTGGGCTCACCAGTACCACAACCATTACAAAGAAGTGTGTGACCATTTCATTATGCCACTCTACACAACTCATTTTCCAAAAAGAGTGTGACTGTATGTCAAAGGGGGCCATGCAAGTAATAGAGGATTATGCGGACTACTTCCTGACAGAAAATGGCATGTACTTTAGAATGTTTGGTGGTTCAAAACCTCCTTCTCTGCTGCCCAAATATGCAACTGATTATGTTATCCACAAAGAGGCAGTCAGGCAGGTGTTCATTGATGGAATAGGTAGTTTCCTGTTTGAACACAAGAAGACTGCGTACCCTCCTTTGCCATTCAAGCTGGGAAGCTGCAGATTCGCTAAGGTAAAAAAAGCGGAGGAATTCGTAGAAGAATTAGCGAAATTCCATTTTGGCAGAATGCCATTTCATAGGAGCGACTTCCAAGGAAAGGTGGTGGAGCATTGTAAAGAACATAAGGTTCACTTTGAGTATACTCACCACTTTGATAAGGAAGAATTTGTCTTCCGAAGTGCCCCTAACATGACAGCTCTGAGAAGAAGGTTCAAGCCAAAGATCACCACTAAAGGTGGAAAAGGGGCTGAGCAAGCCAAAGCTGAAGAAGAGGCCAAGAGGAGATAAGAGGAGGCCCAGAAGCTAGCACAGGAAGCTGCAAAATGGCTTCATAGCGAAGAAGAAGAAAAAAGAAAAGTTTCCCAAGAAGCAGCTGAGAAAGCTCAAGAGGCAGCCAAAGAGGCAGAAGAAGCGGCTGAGAAAGCAGCTAAAGAAGCAAAGAGAAAGCTCAATGAGGAGCTGAAAAAGTAGGAAGTGGAAAGGCCAAAGCTGACAGAGACGGAGCAGTCAGCAACTGAAGGGTAGACCCCGAAGACAGAAAACCCAGAGGTCCAGGACCCACAAGTGCTTGCTACCAACACACTTGTGGTCCCTACGCTCAAGTTAGTTCCTTTTGTCCAGGAAAAGGGAAAGGAAATTCCTGATTTCAACACTGTATATTTTGATAGAGCAACGAAGAGGATAATGAAGAGGACTGAAAGAAGGATTGAAACAGGAAACATGCCTGGGAAGATGATATCAGATACAGCTGTTATGTTAGGAACAGATCAAGATCCTAGGTTTACTCTGAGAGCCGGTGTTGCAATGATCGATGCCTCAGAAGATAATATAAACAGGGTGATGACTGAACTGGATTCATCTAAGAAATCCTCTGCTCAACTGAAGGATACCTTGAGGAAAGAAAGAGAGGAAGGAAATAGGTTAAAACGAAAATATGAACACTTATAGAGGGAGATGAAGACTGCTGAAGCCGAATTGCAAACCCTACATGAAAAGAGACAAGCTCAGAGGAATACACAAGAATGCCTTGAGCAAGTACAGAAAGGGTATCAGGAGCTGACGAAGGAAAAGGAACAACTGCTGCAAAAGGTTGAAGAACTGGAAGAACAACAAAATATTCTCTTGCAGACCAATGATGTGCACACCTGAGAGCTGAACAAGAAACATCAAGAGCAGCTTGCCTCTCTGACTGCTGATCTGGAGGCAACAAAGGAACAGCAGGTCAATCTCTAGCCATTTAAAGAACATATCCTGGATCAGAAGGCTAAAATGCTACAGTTGCAGACTACTCTGGAGGAAGAAAGGTGTAAGGTCCTTCAGATTGATAGCCGATTAGAGGAGATCATGGAAACCTCCTCCTACTTCGTGGACAGATCCCAGGATGTTTTGGAAGTACTGAATGCCAGAATGTTAAGGCTAGAAAATAATGCAGAGACTCCAGCAGAGCTACCAGCCAAAGACCATCAAGCCCTCAAAAGAGACCATGACCTAGTAGAGTTTGCTGTCAGCACCACTGAAGACTTCAAGAAGGCTGTCAAAAGGACACAGGGAGCATGCTCAGAATACTTCAGAAGGCTCCTTAATACATACAATCGATGTCAGACAAAAGCTGAACATAAGCTTGATGAGTTCCCAGACCATGAAACATTTATAGGAATATTGCAGAATAGATATCAGGACGCAGAGGCCAGAACGCAACAAATCAAGGCCATTGATGACCTAGTTTTGAAAAATGAAGTAGGCCACCCAGCTGTCAGTGTGAAATTTTTGGAAGACCAGCTTTGATTGAGCCCAACGAGGATAGAGGCCATAAGGAACCAGGTTGCAAGGTTTGAAATCAACATTCAATTCTTGGAACCCTGTGCCTTTGAAGGTATTGCTGCTGAAGCTTCAGCATGGAGGAAGTTTTTAGATACCCAGGCGGGACCCTCCTCATGAGGGATTAAACCTCTTTTGTATTTTGTATAAATTTTGTAAGGACATTTGAAAAGTGAAGCATTGGGAAAACAAAAGGTTGGGAAGCCCAAAGGTCACTTTGGGCAGCCCAACCATTTTACCTTTTTTTGTATAAAGATAGGAAGCGTAGAAAGAAAAAAGGGACTTTTTTCCCCAGTTAGACTGGAAAGGTTATTGTAAGAAGAACTAATTCTCTTTGCAATAAAGTATTTGGTTTTCCTGTTGAAGAAATATTGGTGGGATTTCCAAATGTTACGCTATGGGATACTGAAAGATGAACTATTTTGTTTTCCAGTTTGTTCATTCATCGTGAGATCGTTCGGACTCTATGACCTATGTCTTTGTGGAATGATTTCTAATGCATTTTATGGAATTGATCACCATGAGTAATGTATGTTGTTTTTATAACAATTAGCTAACTAATTGTTAGAATATCTTCCCTAGTTCATGTGTTTAAATATGAATATCAGCTATCTGTAATTCTGTTATAATGCGTGAATAATACACATTACTCATAATAAAAATTAATTTTGGCTCCCCGGGGATAGGTAGTAAGATAGATAGATAGTTAGTTTATTTCATAATTGTACAGGTGATTCTGATGCTCGCGGGCCTAAGACGAGAGGTAAGAACCTGTGCATCACATTGTGACTGCTCCCTGCATCCTTCACCACCCTGCATTTAGTTAGGCACTTTCATTTCACATTTTAAGTCAAAAATACAAAAAACTCAGTGGACCGAGCCGCAACCGGTAAAACCCTTGTTTTGTTACTTTGACCTGCGGTAGCCGGACCGTAAACCAGACGGATTCCCTATACCAAATAGCCAGCGGGCTAGTTGGGAACGGTGACTGGGGAGAATCCCTTTCTGTTGTTTCCTGCGAATGTGCCTTCTTCCTATTCCTCCTTCTTTTACTCCTTTTAGACTGTCGGTTACTAATATCAATACTTTCACTACATGAGGTAGAAGGAGGAGGAGAATCAACTACAGGTGAAGGGGAAGCAGCGTTTTGATGCCCTTGATATAAGGAACTTACTTGAGAAGCACCAGGATCATTCAGGACAGTTGGAGTGGAAAAAAACTACACCGGTAGCCCTAGGGTGAATCCAGGCAGATTTAAGGTGGCCATCAAAGGAACACAAACATTCCCTGTGAGAGAAATAGTACAAGGAGTTCCCAGCATGGGGATCTCTTGTTTGATGTTCAGAGGAGGGTTAGCCATACTTTCAAACTAGGAGATGAAGTCTGAGGTTGAAAGGAAACCAAAATTACAAAGCACACACCTAAAGGCACACTAAGTACAAACAAACCACACAGCACTCACTAAAAATTCCTTAAGCCAAACAAACAAATAGGCATAAGATATGCTTTCCAGAAGAAAGATGATAGATAGTTGCTTGGCATCCCTGTGGATGTTCTTAGGCATAAGTAGAGGAATCACCCACCGCCCTCCCACACCTTCTACCGAGGTTAACTTCCAAGCCCATCCAAGGTCAACCAGAAATAACCTTCTGGTGTACCTGTGTATGAACCCTAGATGTCAAAGAGACTAAAGGCTACCTTAACTATATTGGCAGTCTAGGGGGGCGGTCGTAAGCCTGGTTCATACACATGGGCAGGGTAGCAAATCCCAAAACCCTGTCTAAGACAGAATCCCCAGATGTGCAAAAATCTTGGTCTATGCTTTGACAAGGAATCAGAGGGTTATCTCCTCAGTCCAAGCCTCCATGCGGCCTCGTGCTTAACTCCCGTTTGAGAGGATTTTCCCATATACAATCAACATAGAAAAGGGTTTACCTAGTGATTGGCCCACTATGTCTGAATTTAAATACTTATAGGGAGTTTACACTTCCTATCCCACAAGCCTAGTCTGAGCTAGTTGGTGTATGAGCCTATAAAATAAAACTTACTAATAATTTTTAAATTATATCGTTCATTTTAATAGGCTATTTTTTACTCAGAGGGTAAATGGCGTGAAACTTATGTGGTCTTTTGACTCAAATTTGAAACAAAATGACTAAGCAAAGAGATATGAAATGCAAAAAGAAAAAACTATTCTCTTTCCTTTTCAAACAGAAAATTGAAAGCCACAAAAGAACAATTTCCTTTTATTTTTTATTTTCAAAAACAATGATATGTCATGCAATCTAGACTAAAAACCTAATCTACATGCATATAAAGCAAACATATGTTCTTTTATTTTTCGTTTATAAATATAAACTGATGAAAATACAACAGATAAAGAGAAAACTAAGACTATATTTTTGTAATTTTTGAGATTTTATTCAAAAACTGAAAACAAAACTACTATATGCAATTCAAATGCAAAAGTTTCTAATGTTTTCTTTTCATTTTTCAAATTTCTCAAAGACTACTATGCACCTAAATGCACAAAACTTGAGTATGCTTGAATAAACTAAATGTATAAAGTAAGCAAAGTGAAGTAAAACAGATTAATAAAACCAAAGATCTACCACCTAAGGAAGACTCGGAACCCTAGCTTGGGCAGACACAATGAATGGAAATCACTGAGATCAAACAAAGGCAAGTTACAAATCAATACTATTCAAAAATAGAATGGGATATACAGTGTCTAGAAACATGATTACTAATTAAGACAACTCGCACTTGAACCTATACCCCAACAGGAAAATCCATTTCAAGTTGCTAACAGAAAGACAATCCAAACAATACGAACTCAAGGGATTTAAAAGAAAGCACAAGGTGTGGCTAACAAGGTCATCAAACTCACAGTGCAATGCTCAAAGGGAAGGCCACTCAGCAAAACAAAATCTATAGAAGGACAAGGACAAGGAAACCCTAACACAAAAATTTTGTTGCTCAGGATGGTACGTGACTGTGCACAAGAGCAACCTGCATACTATACGCGACTGTGCTATAGAGCAACCCGCGCATGCATACCTCTGTACATGACTGTATATAAGAGAAACCCATGTACTAGACTTCAAATTTTCAAAAAGGGAAAAATTATCAAGGACTTCAAAGAACCACTACAGATTTGAACCAAGACAAGACACCACACACTGAATGAAGGCAAAGACTGGGTATTGATCTACATAGTTAACCCACAGCAGTCTGGGATCCCCAACGGAGTCGCCACTTCTATTGTTCAGGAATAGACACCCTTGTAACCTAGGGTCTGAGGTTACCAATGTACTTCTAAAACTTGTAGACAATCAGCTTTAAAGTACAGAAAGAAAATAGGAAGATATGTTGGACTCACCTGATTATCGACGGTTGATCCAAGATTTATCTTCTCCCACTTTGCTTCTCTCCAAATATTTTAGGGATGCACCTCCTTCACCTACAAAGAGCAAATTCTCCAAGTACAAACTTATACATGTATATATGACAGGTTAGATAAACAATATATAAAGTGCTTAATTAAATATATTCATCAACCATGATACATGAAAGAGACTCAACATAAAGTTGGAAGAAGAATTCTCTTTATTAACAATTAGTGAATGAGATAAGTGTACAACCCAATTCCTGAGACAAGGACTCCTATGCAACCAAAGGACTCTAAGTTCTGTTGCTCCAAAGACTTCTTAAGATATACCACCAGCATAACTCTTCTCTCCAAGATTCATTCTTTTAATGCCGAATGGATGTATATGCGACTATTTATACTGGCAACCCACGTATGACACGTGATTTGCTTTAAGGGAAACCTACGTACAGATCTGTATGCGGGTTGCAATGAGCATAGTCACGTACAGTACGCAGGTTGTCAAAGAAGATAGTCGTGTATGTACACGAGTTTCAATGGACATAGTCGTGTATGTCAATCCACACATAGAAAAGTAAAATGGAAAGCTGGTTGGAGAGTGAATGCATCTCATGTCATGCCCATCTATAGTGTTTAGGCAACCTTCAATCCAAAAGTTTCCTTTTGTGTACCGACATATGAAGTGTCAACACTCAGGCAGAGAAGTGCCATTTGGGTTGATAACACCAAGCAACACCAGGAAGAATGCATGCAATGGGGAAGACCACGTGGCACATATGAGAGAAACACCAACAATGAATAATTGCATTAAATGCTTGAAAATTCCTTCCCTACATTTCGTAATCAAAATCAGGAAAAACAAAGTGTTCATTTCCATTTTTTTTACGATGTAAGTGGTTGTGCCTGCAAGTCTATCCGAGTGTCTACAAATCTGGTTGAAGAAGCTAAGGATCCATGGCCATTTTCTTAGACAATGAACGAGGATCCATGGCCATTTTCTTAGACAATGAACGTTGGAGGCACTGTGACATCTATTGCAATTTGGAACACCATTTATGGCACATGAATCCCCACAAGTCTACTTCTTCATCATCTCATCCGATGATGCAGAAAGAGAAAATATCAAGCACTGAAAGGATTTTTGACCATCGAAAATGGCTAATAAATCTTCTGACAAAGAATTTCCACATCTCGAGTTCAAATCCTGCCGCCTCAGGTCAACTCCAGCTCTTTTTTCTTGGGATTTATAACTATGAAAACTGCCCTTGCGATGGCCCTTGAGAAAACCACCTCCATAGAGATCACACAACAATAAGTCTCCATCACTTCTATTTATTTTTTGTTTTCCTGGTTTGTTACAAAAAGAAATTCCTATGGCTTGGGGTACCACAACAGAGAGCTTGACTCCAGAAATCAATCCTTTTCAATATGCAATAGAAATCAAATATCTAACACTAAAGGATCAGACCTCATACCTTATTCCGGATGGTTGAAGTAGATCCCTGTTGAGCTTTCCAACTTCAGCTTGAATTGATTAATCACTTCCTCAACAATAAGTAAACAAGACAAGCGTACTATATATATTGGTGTTAGATCTATTCTAGCATATATAATCAACAATGTATAAGCATTTGAAATTATCCATGGATAAAATATTCATTCAAACATACATTATTGGACAGGAAAAGATATTTCTATTAATATAAAATCAGAGATTACAATGGAAACAACCTCTGTCGGCACGTCTCTGAATCAGAGAAACTGAATCCCCCACTTGGGCCTCCACCACCTCAATCCTCCATCTCTCGATAGCAAGCTCACAAGCAAAAGGCAAGCTTGGGAAGAACACAAAAGTGCTCCAAGGGACAAAGGGATGCAGACTTAAGCACAAGTTCCGGCAACAAAGGACTATAGTTTCTTTGCTCTCAATTCTCTTATGCCTTCAATGTATCCAAAGAGTTCCTTATATAGATTTTCAAAGGGGTAATGAAAGGTCGAATCCAAGTGATCTCAAGGCATATGGAAGGCCAGGAGTCAAGTGAGTTAGATCCATGTCAAGGAAAACTCCAAAAGGATTTGGATTTTGCAAAACATCCCGATGTACACGGTTTTAGGAGTCAAACCCGCGTATATACGCGATTAGGGGTTTAAAAGTCGCGTGTATCAATTTTCATATGTTTATAGTGATGGTCTAGGGAACATCAAAGGACAAAAAATGGTCCAAGGGATCTAAGGAGTCTGCAGAGGAACAGGGGAAGGCCAAACAAGTGTGATTCACCTGGAGTGGTAAAATCAGCTATAACAGATGTCCCCTAATGTGTGAAGTCATAGGGGTCATACGATGGCCGAAATACATTATAAGTCCATCCCAGAAGTGGAGTGTTAAAGGATCCCAAATGGAAGACCAACCACCCAATCAACATAGTACAATGATACAACTCTACACATAACTGCAAATACATATAGCAATCCCGGATACATAAGAGTACAATGGCCATGAATAGGCATGATACAAAATATCACATAAGTGGTCATTGCCACATACAATATACATAGATAAGAATCTCCATGATGAAGTTATATAAAGGATCATGATCTCCATAATGGATGAAGATATACAATGGATCAAGATCTCCATAATAGCTGGAAATGTCTGACATATACTGGAATCAAGTCATGAGAGCTGAAATCTCATGAACACTGGCACGATCAAGGAGGTAGCATATAAGAGATGCCACCAATCTAGAAGGTATTCTACACAAACCGCTACGTGTACATGTCCTACTATGTGAATAGAGGTGTCAAGGTCAAACATAGTAGTCCATCGTCTGATTACCGGTCATTGATGTATACCGTTAACAGACGTGAGATCACCCACTGATAATGAAAATGGGAATCAAGGTACTAGAGTGCAAACTAACAAGTGTGAATAAATGTGTTGAGTTCGAGCACTTGAGAGGATCCATCGATCATGGGACATTGATGTATTCCCAAAGAATGTCGATGGCAAGAGAACCTGCCACTGATGACTACAAGTCTCAAGGCACTAAAAATGACTCTAGATTCCAATCCAAAAATAAATGATATGAAGTCGATGGGATGAAATCCGCTGGAAGGAGGGCATTAAGGCATCCCCCATCATCCAACACGAGGTACTTAGAAAAGCTGTATAATGTGGAGGGACTCAATCATAAGGTGCACAAACCAGTAACTGTACCGGGAATGGCTGACATGTAAAGTCAAGACAACTAAGGAATGGATGACTCAAGTTTCAACTTCCTTCGAACAAGAGAATAACGATGAATGGTGACCAAATGAGGGCAGTATAGACTCGATATACAAAAATGGGACATCTCTGCGACATGGGAGGCATCGACAGAGGCTCCATTGGGACTGGAAGCTTAACTAGTCGATGGAGATAAACTTAGATAAACAAGTACAGCTCCTAAATTCAAACTATAAACCCAACCAACAAATGTGATATACAGTGCTTTGTTCGAAGGCGACATGACTCGAAAGCTGCCAAAAGATAACATCTTTCCTTGTCCAGCTTTTTGGTTTTTTGATTTTTTTGGAATTTTTCAAATATTTAAAAAGCTTGAAAAAGAATAAAATGGCTTTATAGTTACAGACTAGGAGGAGACGAGTGTCATAGGGGCAAACAAACTAGTTTCAAGCAGTGGAACATACCTATGCCCAATGCAAGGATACATGTGTAGGATATAAACACTCGGGGGAGAATCCCCTCTCAGTAAAAATAGGGAATCAAGTTGCAAAGGATATAATAAATGGCTCTGCATGGCTAGACATGAGACAAGCTCGGGCTATATGGCTGAAACTCAATGTCAGGGAAGCCAGCGTAAGGCTCAATAAGGTAGGAAAATCTCATGATAATGCAATTGCAACTTGACATAAGGGAGTCCTGAGGGAAATAGGCCAGTAAAAAATCAAGAGGAGTATGAGGCTCTTGCAAAATGTCATGGCAATACTATCCAACAGACTCCCACACCCTACGGGACAAAATGTCAGCATGGGCACCAAATGAAAATAAGGCGCTAACTAGGGTACCCATGTAAGTTCAAGCTCTACCACTCATATCATGCCACTTCTAAAACAACAAGAAGGTTCTGTGACATAATAGAGTGGGTTCGTACCTAAGGCTATAATGAAACGGTCATAAGGTCATGCAAAATGCAAATGGTGATGAAACCTAACCTATATGCCAGTTTAGACATGATACCTGAAATCGGCATGAACGGGTCAATCCAACAGCTAAAACGACACTCAAAAAGGTCTCCATCATCATAAATTAGTCCAAAAATGGTCCAAAAGGATTAGAAACCGTCCAAACTATAGGAAAGGGGGTAAAAAGTTTCAAAATTTTGAAAATTTTCTATAAATAGTAAAAAATTCAAAACATTTGAAATTTTTACCCATTTGAGCTCAAAACTTCAACAACGAATTCTAGGAGATCCAGCCGGCGGAATCCACTATCGTTTTTTCCAGGTACTTATCCATTCTCTACTCTTCCATTTTGATGCAAATTTTGTCAAATTCCATGGTGTATTTGGGTTTCTATGCCATTCTAAAATAGGCGCCATGGCCCATGCGGAAGTCAAGGGGTTTTCCGCGTATAGGGCTGGATATACGTGGAAAATGCCCTCACAGTCGCGTACATATGTGGCTGTTTGGCAAACAGTCACGTATGCGGCTGCGCTTAAGGTTTTTTAAGTATTCTAATGGACAAAACTCAAATTTTTTGTGTAGGATGGTCCTAGAATGGAGAGAACGTGAACATGGTGATGTAGAAGAGGCAGTAAAGGCGGATCTAATGGCTCAACAAGCGTTACATCCATGTGGGCTTTACAAATTTTTGTTTCTTGGTGGCTTAAGGGCCAAACCAGGACTATTGCAGATGTCAGTGGACTACTGGGATCCAGACACAGAGTCATTCCAGATAGACGGGATGTCCCTCACCATAGAAATGGAGGACATATACTTTATTGCTGGACTTTCCCAACGGGGGGAAGTAGTGAACCTACATTCTCATGGGCCTAGAGGTGGCTTGACTATAAATGAGTACATTGCGGTGTACTACTATCTGGACACGGAGAAGGTGTGGAGTCAGATCCCAACTAACTCCATACAGGTGCTGGGCCTAAAGGCCATCTTACTGACACTAGGCAGGATAGCAGGCTTGGCTTCACTCCACCAGGCCTCGCGGCCTCTGATGTTCTATGCAGTGGAGTGCATGAGACCCATGGTATATGATTGGAGCACTGCACTACTGGGAAACATGAAACACCAGCTCAGTGAGTGCAAGATGGGCAGAGTGCGAAACTTCGGTTTCAGCAGCATACTGAGCACGTTTTTCTTCGAGCGTGTTCCAGGATTGAGCCCTAGAGTTGATGTTCCTCTACATGGGGTTTGAGATCCGGCCCAACGGCATTGGGTGGATGCGATGTGTAGACTGGGTGGAGGTAGGGTGTCCAACCCCTATCCAGTTGATTTCTTTCCATGGTGGTGACGATAGATAGTTTCCATCGATGATTACCCCTATGCGGGGATAGATTTCCGGGGAGACCCAGACATGCCGCTACCACTAGGATTGACATACGGTGACATAGGTAACGAATCTTGACCCTCTCTTTAAAATTTTTGAGCTATTTAATTTTTTTGTGTTTTCTGATTATGTGGAATCAAAAGACATGTTTTTGGGTGACAATACATAGTGACATCTACCATATGCATGCAGATGTGGGACCACGACGGCCCTAAGGTTTCCCTCGTCATAGAAGGAGGGGAAGAGGAGATGATATCACGGGTGTGGATGCAGAGCATACGCTCCAAAGCATTCATACCAACTTCGTGAGACTGACACACAGAGTACCCATGGAACAACTCGAGGACTTGCCTGAGGCCATGCAGGGCCAGGTGGTGGGTGTACCACTAGCATGGGTGCGGCTATTTCGACGGCTAGCTAGAGTCGTAGTGACATTCCACTATCACAACCCCCCTCCTCCTCCATAGGCTTAGATACCTGGGAGTGATACATTTTGTACTACCATGTATTATATTTTGGTGGCTCGAGAGCCCCATTTTTGTATTATGACACTATGTATTACCACATTTTGGATGTTTATAAAACTTTTATGATGATCGGTTTATTTATTTACATGTGTAAAAATTTATGTTTGTGATGAGCTTATTTTGTATGAAACAAATGCCAATTTAACACATAGTTAGCATAGGAGTCAACAACTTTATTCTTAATTCTTGGAATATGTATGTATGTTATATTGTCAAATTGTCGTTCTAATAATCTCACATGCAAGAATATTGTTAATAATGTCGGATCTCTAACATGGTACAAACCATTAAGATGTGACACTACTAAATCTGAATCAAGACGTACCTCAAGAGAGAGAACGCCATGTAAAATGGCATCCCGTAGAAGCTCAATAACGACACTATATTCAACAACATTGTTTGAAGATGGCCGTAAACATATGCCTCTTGAAGACAATACTTGACCCATAGGAGTATAAATCACCCAAGCAACAGAGGCTGAGTGTTGAGTGTGACGGCTTGCACCATCCGCGAATCCTATGAAGGTGGAAGATTCCATTGACACATGCCAAAATAAATGGAAACTAATCACAAACCTGATCACCATAAGAAAAAGACCTACCTATGCAAAACTATAAAATAATTTACAATAACCAACCTTGGCTAAAAATCATGCATAGTACTTTTTGAGATAGAGCCCATTTCTAGGCTCCGCCAAGGCCGTTCCCTCATAATCCACTAACTCATAAGTGCCCTTCTCTAACACACGTTTGACGATGTAAGGACCACGCCACATGGGGTTAAACTTTCCTGCCCCCAAGGGTTCTTTTGGTTGATCCCATAAAAGGACCAAGTCTCCCTCACTAAACCTCCTTGGATGGACAGACTTATCATACTGGACCTTTTAAGCGATGCTTATTTACTTCTAGAGCCACCGAGGCATCTCGACGCTGCTCATCAAGTTGCTCTAGGTGGACCAAACGCTCCTCCAACTGGGAAGTGTCTGGTAAGAGCTCTATGGCTACCTTCAAAGAAGGAATCTTGCACTCAATTGGAAATACCAACTCCCCTCCATGTACAAGTTGATATGGAGAAAACCTCGTGGCCGTCTTAACAGCGGTTCTATAAGCCCACAAAGCAGGATATAACATAATGTGCCAATTATTCTTGCTTTGTGCGATGGTTCGTTGGAGAATGGATTTGAGTGATTTGTTCATTGCTTCTACCTGTCCATTCACTTGAGGGTAGTAAGAGGAGGAATGCTCTTGTTTGTACCCTAACTTTGATGCCACCTCTTCCATCATACGATTCTGAAAGTGCAAGCCATGGTCAGTGACAAGTTCTTTTGGAATCCCGAACCGACTAATAATCTAGTTGAATACAAAGTGCGTAGCTATCTCACCGTCAGATTTAACTATAGGCATAGCCTCAGCCCATTTTGTGAAGTAGTCAACAACCACTATGATATGATGATGCCCCCCAGCTGAAGCTGGGTTGCAATCCATAAAATCAAGCCCCCACTTAGTAAAGGGACCGACGGTGATGATGGGATGTAATGGGGCAGGTTTCGAGCATATATTACGTGCAAACACCTGGCAAGGATGGCACCTCTTGACAACATCTACACAATCCTTAAAGATCGATAGCCAGAAATAACCCACTCTTAATATTTTTTGGGCTGTAGAGAGCCCAGATAAATGACCACCACACCCCCCTCCATGGAAATCATTCAGCATTACCTCAGCCTCTTCATGAGTTAAACAACGATGTAAAATGGAATCTACCCCACGACGGTACAAAGTGTTCTCCACTATGAGGTAATTCTTAGACACATGATGTAACCGTCGTCGTTCATCCCGTGAGAGGTGAGTAGGGACCTTCAATGTTTGTAAATATATAATGATATCCCCATACCATGGGTCTAAGGTTGAGATTAAGAATATGTGCTCATCGATAAACGTATCTTCACAAACCAACTCCTCAACCTCTCTTCGGAAATCCGATATAAGCTCTGCAAAAATTAACGATTTCTTTGATTTTGCCGAAACAAACTCGAGATCGAATTCTTGCAGGATGACAATCCATTTATTATATTTTCCCCCAATAATCCTTCGAGTGAGGATGAATTGAAATGGATTGACATGGGCTACAACCAAGGTCTGGCGAAGGAGAATATAATGTCTCAACCATTGAATCGCATGTACGGTAGCTAAGGCAAGCTTCTCAACATGGGAATAACCGTTCTCCGCATCAATAAGATTCTGGCTCAGATAGTATATGACATGCTCTTGGAGCTCCTCATCCTCTTGAACCAAAACCATACCAATCGTCTCCATGGACGCGACCACATAAAGTAGAAAATCACGGCTATAGTCTGGGGGATTAATCTCTAAGGCCGATGCTAGGACTCGCTTGACCGCATCAAAGGACTCCTGGGCTCGCCCATCCCAACAAAAGGTGGTGTCCTTCTTCAAAAGACGCATAAAATATCTAGTCAAATTGGAAAAATTGACAACGAATCTCCGTAAAAAGTTTGCCATGCCTTGCAAACATTGCAGATGACAAATGTTTTTCAGAGGAGACAATTGAAGTATTGCCTCAACCTTCAAAGGGTTGACTCTTATACCCTCTTTAGAAATGATGAATCCTAATAAGTGACCAGATTTCACAGAAAAGATGCACTTGTGAGGATTTAAGCTGACCAGATAATGGCGGCACCTTTCGAATACCAATCTCAAATGATAGGAATGATGCATTCTCATACGAGAATGAGCAACAAGGTCATCCAAAAATACTTCAATAATCAATTTGAGATCGTGGAAGATCAAGGTCATGGCCCACTAAAAAGTAGCTCCGACGTTCTTAAGGCCAAAAGGCATTTTTCGATATGCAAAAGTTCCCCAAGGACAAATAAATGCAGTCTTATGTTGGTCCTCAAGTTTAATTTGTATCTGATTGTATCCAGAAAATCCATCCATAAAGAAAAAAACCTCGCTACCTGCACACTCATCCAAAATCTGATCAATAAACGGTGTGGGGAAAATGTCCTTAGGACAGGCACGATTCAAACCACAGAAATCAGTACATATGCAGATCTTTCCCTGCTTCTTATCAATCGGAACGGGATTTGAAACCAACTCCGTCAAGGGAATGGGATAGATAAAACCGGCTTTCAATAGTTTCTCTATCTCTTCCTTAATCGTCATTGCTTTCCTAGGATTCACCGCACGTAAGCGTTGTCGAACAGGCTTAGCATTGGGATAAGTCTTAATCTCGTGTTCAATAATGCGAGGGTCAATACCTGGCATTTCATCGTAAGACGAAGCAAAGATATCACAAAATTCTTTAAACATCTTGATATATTCTTGAATCTCAACATGGGAACATTCTGCCCCAATATAGACATTCTCTACCCTACCAGGATCACGAGAGATATTAATAGGAATCGTTGGAGATATATTTTCCATGTTTCCATCAGCCATCAGACCAGGAGAGCTTAATGGAACCATAGGACTACCAATTCTCTCACTAAGAACCTCCCTAAATTCCTCATGCTCCAAGCAGTCAAGCTCGAGAGGAAAGTAAGATCTATGATGGAGCTCTTCCCATGGTGGCTCAACTCCCAACATGGCCTCAATAGTTGCTTCATCTGAAGGAAAAACACTATCAAGGCAGTCGTGCACATGAGAAGACTGTACTGCCCATGCAGGCAGCACATATGGGTCCTCCTCCTCCGTCTGCAAATAGGAAGGACTAGGCTCTGCAACACACTCAAGATTAGCTTGATAATCTACCATAGTTGTAGGCAATGGCACGTCTGTCACGATGGGCTCACTCGAAGTACTCGGTGTAGGAAGAATCCAAGGATCTTCCATATGACTCGTGCGAAAAGACACCGATCTCATAGATGTCAAAGCCTCACTAGAACTAGATCCTATCATAAGGATAGATGCAGGACAACTAAAACTTCCCATGAGGGATGGATACATGCCCACACCCACACTCTTAGTTGCTGGCTGAGAGTGCTCTAGAATCGGGATCAAAGCTCCTGAAGATACGTTAACCAACAGATTATTGAATGACGTTTGATTAATCGTTACTATCTTCCCATTAAATGGAAAGCATACAATGTGAAATAGGGAAGAAGCTACAGCTTGCATACTGTACATCCAATTCCTACCCAGCAAGAGACTGTAGTCAAGGGGCGCATCGACCACCTTGACCTCTATCGCAACTGTCTTCCCTCCCAAACGGACCTTAAGGGAAGGAAGGATCCCATGTGGCCTAAACAATATCCCATCAAACGCAGTTAACATGGTCGCAGATTTAGATAACTCAGGGGAACCTAAACCCTTCCAACATGATAAAGACATCACAGAAGCAGTAATGCCTTTGTCAATCATAGTGCGCTTGACGGTCATGTTGAGACATTCTACATGAATCAAAAGAGACACATAGTAAGGAAAGCAAGGCTAAAGTCCTGCAGTTTCAAATTTAATCACAGAGGAAGAATTATCATCATTCACACCAAGGGTAGAAAGCAAAACCTTCCTTTGTGAAGGCCAACTCTGAAGTACTTCTAATGCAGACATCACACAAGGAGTGTGGCCCAAATGCTCGACAACAGAATAGTTTTGGGTGGCTCGGGCACTAGGATTATGCCCCAAATGCTTAAGGATTCCCTTAGGAATGCGAGGTGCAGCTTCAGATTTATCCACAGGTTTTTCAATATGCAAAGGAGTCCCTAGTGGATCAGGTTCCTTTCCTGGGCTGGGTTGTGATGAACCATAGTCCTTCGCATGGGTCACAACTTTTGCAGTATGTACCATGTTAATGCAACCACAACTGCTACCCTTCAGCGGATCTTGATGACTACTAGACTGATCATGGGTCCTCGAGTTCATGTTTTGATTGTGGGGTAAAGGGTTAGTTAGCATAGTTGGGCCATGTGCTAAGAATCTCGAGGCTTCATCAATATGAGGGCACAAGTAAGAGAGGTGATCTTCCTTACACAACTTGCAAGGAAATTTAACCTTACGTTTAGCTTGCTTGTCCCTCATAGCATTACGGGTGTTCTTGTCATTATTATTAGCATTTTCATTCCTATTCCCACCCTTATGATTGTTCTTACCCTTCTTTTTATTCCTTCCGAGTTGTTGGTTACCCTTCTGGTCTGACGATTGCAGCGAAAGCACACTCGCCTTTTGGGTGGGTTGAGACGAAGCCGTGGCTTGTCCCGAAGAAGATTGGTTGATTGACAATTGACTAACTTGTCTCGCAACCAAATCCATAAGTTTAGCACTCGCACAACCAGCAATGCCACCGGCATGTGGTCCAGGTTTAACTTTGGGGTCGAAACTAGAACACGGAGCATTGGGAATGATCTCATATAACAAACCGAATTGAGCATAAATCAAATCTAGTTCATGCACCCTAAAAATAGCTTGTTCCTTATTTTTCACTCCGTATGTAGAAACATCCTTCGCTATATATGGCAATAATGACTTAAGGAACCATTCGAGGAGGAATTCCAGTGGTATAAAGCCTTTAATCAACCTCTTCCATCTACGCCACTCTTGAATGTGGTCCGAGATATGTGTGGCTTTATCCTATCGAAATGTCAACAAGAGTTTCATACCAACCTCATAACGCACTGGTAGCTGGAAGTGGTTAAGAAAAGTCATCGCTAGGTCATCGAACAAAGCGAATGCCCCCCTAGGTAGCTCTATATACCATTTCGTGGCAGGCCATGTAAGGGTGCGTTGAAATAGCCTTAAATGGATTGAGTCCTAGTGTAAGGAATTTGAAGAGCACCATAAGTGAAAGGTAGTAACATGTTCACTCGGATCCTCTCCCAGTTTTCCCTCGAATTTGGGTATGTCCGAGGGAAGTTTAGTAGGGACAGCCGTCCAAGCTGGGTCATGAGCTACAGGATCGTTCATCAATCTCGACAAGTCAGGAATATTTAGCGTTGCGAGGAAAGGGAGCCTAGGATGAGTAGGTCGATGGACCACTCCTTTATAGTTTTGATTCACATAGGTCTGATTACCATAACCACTATGGCCTTGGCCATAGTGCCCTCCTCCCGTTTGACCCATATAGGGTGGCATGGAAGCACCATAGTGTGGTGTACCTTGACTACTCAAAGCTACAAAGCCGTAATTTGGAGAATAAGCGGGTTGTTGATACCCACACCCATAAGGTGAAGAACCATGTCCATATTGCATCCCATAATAAGATCCATAAGTCATCGCATGAGATGTGCCATGAGACACTCCATAAGTAGGAATATACGCTCCAAAGGTAGGAATATACATTTCGGAAGTAGGAATATACACTCCAGAAGTAGTAATATGACATCTAGAAGTATGAACATGACCTCCCGAAACAACGGGAAGTATTTGAACCTGAGACACAATTGGTCGAGTAACCGCAGTACAAACATGACTTGTAGCAACGTTCCGTCCCGAAGGACCACGTGAATGAGCTGGAGGGTGAACATTCGAAGAACTAGGGACAGAGGACAAAGGGAACTATGTATTTATGTAAGTGTTATTCCCTATAGTCACTCGTCTCGAATCTAGTATCCTAATAGGATCACTAACCCTAGACCTAGGACGAATATGTGATGTAGCTTCCACTACCGGTATGGAAGGTGCAATGTGACTTGTTCTCGCAAACCTCTCCGCATGGTAAGGAATGAGAGTGCCCCCAGGCATAGTGTTAGGCTCAAACTCAGATTCGACATGAAATGCCAAATCATGTGTGGGAAAACCAGACATACCATAACTACCATAACTAGTGCCCGCGACTCAAAATGAGTCTCATCATCTTCCGGCATTCCATACTGGCGATGCGTCAATGGGGGATCAACACTAGAGTAAGTAGGTCTATCATGAAAAGTACCTATCTCAGAAATTACAGGACCTAACTCAGTCAAATCAGGTGAACGATCATAGTTAGGAGTAAACTCCCCATCTTCCACTTGAATGGGAGAAGGTGGTTCAGGAATACCTTCTACATGGTCTCCCATCGTGTGTGAATCAATGTGCGAAGTAGTCCGCATGGACTGTCTATTTCTCTCTCCCAAAGGAGGAGGATATGTAGAAGGTGGAATTCCTGCTAAATGACAAGAACGGCGATGAGCCGCACCCGAATCCACAATGACTCAAAAAATATAAAAGACTCTCTATTTACGCAAACCCTAGGCAAGCTAACGTGCACAGAGCAGTCACCAATAAAATGTAAAGCCAAACAAAAGCAATCAAGGGTAGGATAAGTGAGCTCCCGAATGAAGAAGGTATGTCTCGCCTAGGAGAGGCTTGAGACTCCCATACACAAGCGGAGGTATGTAACCAATTATTGTGGCCCTCAGCTTCAACGTGTAAAGTGACTGTACTGTCCGACCCCAACCTGGCCAGGACACCCGCAGAATAACCCCTACAGAGTACCCCCTCGATATCCTAGGTAAGGCCACTAAGGTCACCTCAATATAATCAATGCTCAGGCGGACAGTCGCAGGCGGTATTGACTATGGGCAAGGTAGCAAAGCTCGAAACTCTTGAAAGAGCCCCCAGATATGAATACAATCCTAGAAATATCTCCAGTGCTACTCAGTTATGACTAGGGGTCATCCCAATCAATAACCACTCACACTGCCTCGTTCTTAACTCCATTTTGAGAGGAGGATCCTGAGAAACACTGGTTATACCAAGGAATTTCACACACTCACCTAGACAGACACATACATGCTTTTGTTTAGTGGTCTTGGAGAATTTACTCACAATGAACTATTCCAGGACCCTAAAACCTAATCTTGTTGGTGAACCCTATCAAATAAAATAGTGTAGTTCATTTTAATTAAGCGTTGATTTTAATTGGCTTTATTACTCAAAAGAGGTATATGGTCGTGCAACTAATGGCGTTATGACACAACATAAAGCAAAATGCACACCTAACAATCAATGCAAATGCATTGTGTCCATGAAAAACAGGGTATGCTACTACGTAAAATGCACGATTTTCTTCAAATGATAAATGCAAGCTTTCCTATATGAAATCCCGACTAATACTCCAAAGAAAATCTAGTGCAAATACTATGCAAAATGCAAGATGCAATGCATAATGATAAGCAAATATTTTGGATTTTTTGAAATCAAAATGAGATATTAAAGCAAAAGAATGGTTCTACAACCCGCAGACTCTGCAAGCATACTCAAGCAGCACTCAAGCAAAGTACTAAGGTAAAATAAATCTAATGCACTAATCCCAAAACAAAAAATCGAAAATGCAATGGCAAGAACATTCTTCAAAAAAGAAATTTTACCCTAAAAAAAACGTCTCTAGTCAGAAATAGAGGTGTATACAGACTCTAGCAGTAACAAAGGAGACTCATCAATCATCAAAATTCACCCAGCAACAATCCATCTTCCTCTAGAAGGAAAAACCAAGGGCATACGTGACTGTTCGCAGTAAACCCATGTGTGTACACGGAAATAGCAGTGAAACCCGCATATATACGCGACTGTGAGTTAAAAACTCACGTACAGGAAGAAAGGTGCATAAAAATAAAGGCAAATAGACAAGCTGAGACAAACTTCACACCAATCAGACACTACCAGGAAAACATGTCTTCAGACCCGATACAGAAACAAGAGAACAAAGAGCAATTCAAAGTCATTGAATGCCGATAGAAAACCCCCAAAGGACAACTACTAGGAACTCCCCTGCAAAGTCACCAATTCTGTTATGGAAAGAAATTCCTATGGCTTGGGGTACCACAACACACAGCTTGACTCCAGAAATCAATCCTTTCCAATATGCAATAGAAATCAAATATCTAACACTAAAGGATAAGACCTCGTACCTTATTCTGGATGGTTGAAGTAGATCCCCATTGAGCTTTCCAACTTCAGTTTGAATTGATTAATCACTTCTTCAACAACAAGTAAACAAGACAAGCATACTATATATATTGGTGTTAGGTCTATTCTAGCATATATAATCAACAATGTATAAGCATTTGAAATCATCCATGGATAAAATATTCATTCAAACATACATTATTGGACAGGAAAAGATATTTCTATTAATATAAAATTAGAGATTACAATGGATACAACCTCTGTTGGCACGTCTGCGAATCAGAGAAACTGGATCCCCCACTTGGGCCTCCACCACCTCAATCCTCCATCTCTCGATAGCAAGCTCACAAGAAAAAGGAAAGCTTGGGAAGAACACAAAAGTGCTCCAAGAGACAAAGGGATGCAGACTCAAGCACAAGTTCTGGCAACAAAGGACTATAGTTTCTTTGCTCTCAATTCTTTTATGCCTTCAATGTATCCAAAGAGTTCCTTATATAGCTTTTCAAATGGGTAATGAAAGGTCGAATCCGAGCGATCTCAAGGCATATGGAAGGCCGGGAGTCAAGTGAGTCGGATCCATGTCAAGGAAAACTCCAAAAGGATTTGGATTTTGCACACATCTCGATATACACGGTTTTAGGAGTCAAACCCGCGTATATACGTGATTAGGGGTTTAAAAGTCATGTGTATCAATTTTCATATGTTTATAGGGATGGTCTAGGGAACATCAAAGAACAAAAAATGGTCCAAGGGATCTAAGGAGTCTGCAGAGGGACAGGGGAAGGCCATACAAGTGCGATTCACCTAGAGTGGTAAAATCAGCTATAACATGGTTCTACTTGAGGTTGCAAATGAATTATTGAACATAAGCCCTTATATCAAACCCTCAACGATGATATTTTGGGAGTCGAGAACGTTGGAAAAATTTATGGCGTTTAAATGGCATTGCATCAAAGTGGCACGACTCGATGCGAACAACACACTGTTAGTTCTAGGTTAAACTCCTCTTCGACATCGCATATCACATAGGAGTTTCAAGAACAACGGATGGTTCAAATAATCAACCGGAATAACGAATCGCTCAAATAGCTTCTCTTCATTCTCGAGGTAAACAACAGGTTCCCTTCCCTCACATCGCCAGGAGCATTCTCTAAATCACCACTTATTTTAAGCTCCCTACGTTGATCGTAATGGTAAGAAAATTTCATCGACATTAATGCTTGATTGCTACACGAATAACACAAGTTTGTGCCATCGTAGAGTTATCTTATTTTCTTAACAATTTGGTTGATATTGCATGTTATTCATGATCTTGTATTGCTCTTTCCTCATGCTTTTTGGAGATCGAGCAAAGGAACGGATGATAAGTTTGATGAAACCAAATAAGTACAGGCATAGTATGAACAAATGGTAAAGTCAAATTACAGTGTTGCATAATGTCATGTGATTGTTCAGTGCTGGTTGGTGGGTTTCCTTATTTTTTTGCGATGGTCGAAGGGACCAATTTCACTGTTATTTCCTTCATCTCCTTAATTTGTGCGATGATTAAAGTGATGAATTTCACTGGCATCCTACCATCGTCCTTCAACATTGCTATTACTAGTGCTCCCATTAGCATCAAAATTATGTATGGTTTTCATAGGTATGTATGGTTTGACAGTGGATCATGGAAATTTTTAGGGACAAAATTTTGTCAATTGGCTATGTATGGTTTGGTTTGACAGTTCGATCAAAGAAATTTTTAGGGACAAAATTTAGTCAATTGACTATTTTTAAGGCTTTAAAAAAAATTAGTTATTTGGTCATTTGTAGTTTCTAATATAGCCTATATTTACATAAAAAAAAAAAAATTGTATCATAGTATTCACCAAAATTTACAAATTTTAATAATAAATTGCATGTTCCATATTTAATATTCACCTACTTATCTTTATATGTTTTTATCTATCCAAAATAACCACCTAGAAGACTACACTTGATCATACTATTATAATCCTTAAAAAATACCCTATAGTAGACAATGCTCAACATGATAGTGGACACACTGCTCAATATGACCTTCACAATAAAAACAATAAAAGTTTGCAAAGGATGATGATGAACACCGGTCGTCAAGGCCTAGGAAGCGACTCCCGAGGCAAACATCGTCCTCCTGTCTCCCAATCATGTTCCAACACATCAACATTTCTCATTAATGCTTTTTTCTCACTTTAGCTTAAAACCTTTGCAAACCAAAAGAAATTTGAACCCCTACCATGTCAAATAATGCTTTGGCTAGATTTACATATGTGGAGGACATAAAAAAGATGATAAATCAAAATTTCAACTAAATATGTTACTCTTTCTCTCTCATAGTGCATCTCATGCTCTAAATGAGGTACATTGGAATGCTATTTATGATTTATGGAAACAAATAAAAACTAGAAGGCCTCTTTGGCATTGAGAAAATAAATTCTTGTTTTCAATGATATAATCTCAATTACTTTTGAAGAATTTGAAAAAATATGGTTTGTAAATTTTCATGGAAAGTGTTCATTTCGGTAAAATTTACAAAAATAATATTTTTTTCGGGTGCCTCCAATTGTGGTTGTGGTTGAGGCTCACTACATCCACATTAACAATTCTAGGGAGCCAATCTAAGGGGCCTCACCCTATCGGCTCCAGTTTTTGGGAACCTAACCCCGAAAGACCTAAAGAATTGGATTCATGAGAATTGAACCTCCTACATCAATATCAATAGTCTTTGGACTCATACTCTAACAAATTGAACTACCCATCACAAGTTTAAATTTTAAAATTATAAAGATTTAGAACAAAATAATTTATTTTTACTTTATTTTTAACATTTACTTAATTCAAACATGTCCATAAAAAATACAATTATTTATATAATTGTATCTCGTTAAAATTGAACATATATTCTTCATATTAAGATAAAAATAAGTATTTCAATTTTAATCATTATCTTAATAAACATTAAAAAAATAAAACTTACACTAATAAAATTTATTTTTTATTTATACAAATCAATATTTATAAAACAAAATTTACTACTTACATTTAAAACCAATACACTACTACGAAAAGTAGTTGACATAGATATGTGGCGCACGCTATAGACATTGAATCTACACATACCCATGACAACCTTAAAATATTGGATAAAATGAACTTTACAATGGACTTATTTTTAAATTTACACAATTACAATAAATAAATGTTTTTGTTTTACTATTTATATCAATTTTAATTGAAAAACATTACAAATTACATAAATCAATAATAGATAATTTTTTATTTATTTATTATTTATATTTAAAACTAATACAAAAAGTGGTTAATATAGATGTATGAATAAATAAATGTTTATTTTTTATTAAAAAAATATTATAATTGAATGGATTTTTGTTTGGCTATTAAGGGAGTTTTGAGGTCTAAAATGGGCATCTTAAGAGAGTTTTGGATGAAGAATTTATCCAACCCTACCCACACTGCATACTTTTGAGGGTGTCTCAAAAGTATGCACTATGGGTATGGGTTGGATGGGGAGTTAAATTACTTATCCAACTAGTCTCCAAACTTGATTTGAGTGAACAATAATAAAATATGTCAAATATACTATAAGAAAAAATAGTTTTTTTTTTACAAATTTTACCCTTAATATGATTTATAATATTAAAAACCAAATAAATGTTTTTTTTGTTCATTTTATATTTAAGAAAACCAACATTTTGTATTAAGAAAAATTTACAAATAGAAATGGTTTTTGTTTGTCATTTGTATTATCAAAAACTTATAGAAATGGTTTTTGTTTGTCAGTTGTATTATCAAAAACTTCAAGGTAGATGAATATTTGATAAACATTAATAAATAAATCTTAAAAGGACATTAAAATAGTTGCTATGGATGTTTGGATAACAATATTGAAAGGCTTTTTTATTTGAGATTTGAGGTGGATTACAACCTATGCTTTTTCATCTATGAACAAGAATGACACAAGTGTATTGTTTAGATTGATTATATGGAAGTAGTTCAAAATTCAAATTATATAAGCTAATGGTAGATAGCTAAAAGAATGTGATATATATATATAAGTGGTTCACCATGGAAGCCCAATTTTACCCTAATATTTCATTACATACAAAGGCTCCCAAGGAGCAA